>JAJJWW010006652.1:0-78800 GCA_023531295.1 Papaver armeniacum | reverse complement strand
ATATAATCGGTAAGATGGAAGAGTTATCATGACTTAGATTATAGAGTAGCTCTCTTTGCAAATATCCTACCATAATCGGTAGCCAAGATAGTTCATATAACTCACAGAATATAGAGTTGCCCCCAAAATGTGATTTTGCAAAAAATCCTCTTTTTGAATTTTGGTTGAGCCTATAATCGGTAAGAAAGGAAGAGCTATCATGACTTGGATTATACGATCAGCTACTCTTTGCGAATGTCAGACGACATAATCGGTAGTCGAGATAGTTCATATAACTACTAGAATATAGAGTAGCCCCAAAATGAGATTTTGCAAAAAATCCTCTTTTTGAATTTTGGTTGAGCATATAATCGGTAAGATAGGAGAGAGTTATCATGACTTGGAGTTATATCTTGACTCCCAGGTCAATTATTCTCGAGAATTAAATGGTATGTCGTGAGTGGTAAGCAGGAAAAAAAATCCAAAGCAGTTGAAATTCAATTTTCTCGTAGAAAAATTTTTTCTACGACGGCGTTGTCTCGCGCTGCGCAGGCGTCGCCCCTAGACCCGTGGCGACATGTTCGGAGTCGAACACGCCGGGAGGCCCGCCCGCAGGACCCCATGTATAGCGTGCTGGGCATTTGTATTCCTTACCACGTCCATGCCGGAAATGCAGGGAGTTTTTCAACTGCATTGGTTGAGCCTATAATCGATAGCAAATGAAGGTATCACGACTTCTATAATCCCGGCGCAATCGGTAGTCAAAGATGGTTTCATATAACTATCAGAGATATAGAGTTGCCCCGAGAGATTTTGCAAAAATCCTCTTTTTCTTTAATTTAGTTGGGCCTATAATCGGTTAGTCAAAATGGTTCATATAACTCTTAGGAATATGAGAGTTGTCCTAAAAATGAGATTTTGCAATAGGTAGCTAACTAAACTACCGGAACGAGAGGGGCATACAAGTATTTTCATCACTATTTTGTCTTTTGTGTCGCCCCTAATTCTTTCGGGGTCGCCCCTAAAAGTGCCAGGTTAATTATATGTCCCTACTTTTAACTCCCTACAAATATATCGCTTGTCGCAATGATAAATATGTCCCATCGCTTTTTTAATAACCTTATCAATTTAATATTAGATTACCTTAATACCCTCACCCATTTAATATTTTTCTTCATTTCAAATGGAACAAATTTCTTCCACTACCACTTCCACCACCACCACTAGCATCACCACCACCACCAACATTCAACTACCATTCCACCATGCCGTTCAGATTCAACCACCACCTACCACCAGCCACCACCGCTGTGTTCCACCACCACTCCTTCACCACCACCATTACACCACCACAGGTCCTCCACCACCACTGATGTACATTTAGCGCCACCACCGCCACTGGTTCTTGGCAGCACTGGTAGGCTCGAGGAAACCTACTGATAATCTTCGCGCAGGGTGCCATGATGCTCTAAACCCCAGTAGAACGATGGCAAGTACAAGTCGTTCCCACGAGTGTGAAATACTACAACTAACTAATATCCAAAATAACTAATCGACAAGATGATGTTTTAGCGACTTTTCGAAGTGCGAGACGAAATGAAATAATAAATAATAAATACGTAACCAAAATGGGTAATGGGTTGTTGGGATTTTCGATTTCCACCGATTCAATCCTTATAATTTCTACTAATCTCTATTTATTACTCCAGGACAAAGGTGAAAATCAATCTCATTTCTCGGAAGATTGTATGTTAAATTAAAAAATATAGTTTCTCAAAGCTATAACTCATGCTTTCAGCTTCGCATGTAGGGATTCTACAAGCATTACCTGTCTATCCTTGCATGCCACGTCCTGAGGGATTTAGCCAGACACGCAAATATCAATTCAAAAGCGTAAATAATCAAGAGAATCGCATGAGCAATTAAATGCCAAGCTATGTGAAGAAGTTACTAGTCAATCAAATCGATTACTAGAAATATCATTGTAGAAGATTACACAATTTTAGTGGCTTCCCATCTATACAACCCTAACAAAAGTTTTAGCAAGGCATGGAGAAAAGTAAATCAAAAACAGCAAAACCCTTGTTTCTCCTCTACGGCTGTGCCGCCGCCCGTCGGCTTCCTCCCGCAGACCGCCCTTCCTCCTCTTGTATCTGAATAATTAAAACCAAAATTCCTTTCTCATAATTACCACCACGTCACTACCCAATAGATGGGTGCCACATGTCAAATCTCTTACACCTTATTGGCTCCCTTTAGCCTCCTACCTTATTCTCAGTTTATCACCTTTCCACTAAAGAGATATTCCAGTGCGTTGACAAAGGGAAAGAATTCCTTTTTCTCGTGAGCATCTTCTCATTCTTCTCTAATCATTTCCTTTTTGAAGTATGCCCACCTCCTTCCAAAATATAGCCAGTAACCACACGGCTTTTGTTCCCTGACCTTCCTAACTCCAGCTCCATTTCTGAACCCTCCTCAATGTATTCCACCATCTGCATCTCCCACTACCGGCCACAACTGTCAAGACTTCATATTTGCACCATTCAATATAAACACCATCGCCTGCACTTAACTCGAGCCAACAACCCATCTGTTCTCGGTAAGAACACACACGGCATCATTCTTCTTCATTCACGGCTACGATCTGCACATAACCAAAACCCAGAAATCTCCATCGACCCCTGCTGTTCTAGAGCCATGAACGTCCACCATTAAGATCGATTCATCTCTGCAATCTTATTTGTTCTTCCTTCCTGTGTATCCAGACGGCAACCTGACAGCAACACTTGTCTATCGAATGCAACTCAGGCCAGAATCATGCTCCATTTTCTAAGCCAACAGAACTCCATCTCCACCAGTTCCTTCTCAAGTCAGCTCAAGCACAGCTCTCGTTCAGATTCAACCTTGGACGGTGTATAAAACCCCATATATTCTCTAATTTCACACCCTATAAAGCCACCGATGACACAACATCATATATTTTCCGTTCACAATAATCTCTTCTCTGAGTTACTCGGCTACAAGTGGAAACAACCTCATTGCATCTTCGTCTTGGTCTCTGAAACACACACCCCAAATCTGACTGCTCCAATGTTTGCCTCTCTAATTCCATGCCCTGAACTTCTCTCCGAATACGAGCAACGACAGCTCTTTCTCCACTGACTTTCAACCTTCGTTACCCCAACTGATTTACTCTTGAAACCAATCCAGTTCAACCAATTTCTGCCAAATGCAAACTCCGGCCAAAGCACAACTTATAATTTCGGACCACCGGAGCATTCTCCCTCCGAGCAGAAACCATCAACATGTTTTAAGCCAACACACACTCACTTCTCTTCTTTTTCTATTAGAAACCATGGCAGCACAACCCATTATGACCAACTGAGCATTAACTCCATTGCCTTCTATTCTCTTCTTTTTCATCACTGATTGTCAGCTCAGTTCCGTTCTTCTCAACCTCAGGCCACTGCCAGTTCCCAGTTCAACAGGCCAGCAATCAATCTGTTCTTCTCGCTGGTTCTTGGCGAATCCAGTCACCCTTCAAAATCCGACCACAGCAAACCACCAGCTGGAGACATATTTCCCTAAGTTGTTCCATCTCGTCTTTGTACTCTTGTCACTACACTGACTGCAACAGCAGCGGTGCCTTCAGTTGCCGATCCATTGAGTACATAGTTCTTCCTCCTTCAGTTCGAGCAGAAGCTCAGTTGCATCTCCATTCTCGTCATCTTCTTATCACTGCCCAGTGAATCACGATCAGCAGCAACATATATGCCAGTCAGTCTTCCATCGATAACAAACAAACTCTACTAGTCAACCTCAATCACCGAGCAACCACTAAACTTCATTGAGAATGGTGGTGCCAGACAGCTGCTTGAAACTCCACTTTTGTTTTGTTAAGAACATGAGGTGATGCTCGATATCCTCTCAGCATAGTACTGACGAAATGTGGTGGGAAAATAAACCACGTCACCACGTACTATTCTTCTCTTGAAACGAATAAGTGATGCCACGAATCACCCACTGTCAGTGGCTCACATATACCCAAGACAAACTCCTTGTTTTACTGTTTGTAGCCATGAGACTGGCTTTGGTGGTTCCAGTACCATAAAGAACATGGCAGACCACATCTTGAGCTCGGTCTCTTTGGTGCAGTGAGTCATTTTTGCTTTTATTTAGCTAGTTTCCATCCGGTGATAAGAATTGCTTGTACTTTACGCAAAGCACTAAAATACAATGTCATTAGTGTAAAATATCGGAGTCTAGCTAATATAAAAATACGGGTATAAAATGTAGCATTTACATGCTTATCACCGCCGCCACCACCGTCACCGCCGCCGCCGCCAACACTGGTTCAAATATTTTTGTATCAACAACAATAGTTGATCCAAATAAAAATAGAACCAAAGTAGAGGTTTATCTAGTTTAGGGATCAACAACGATAATTGATCCAAGAAAAAGGATAAACATTATAAGTTGATCAATTTTAGTGGAGCAACAATGGGGATTGATCCATGTAAGATTGGATCAACAATGAAAGTTGATCCATGTAAAATGGAGTGAACTGGCGTCAGTCGAACACGCATCATTCGACATGGAGTCGAGTCATGCTTACCATTTGCACCACAAGTTCAACAGATGGAAGAAATTTACATGATTTAAACTACAAAACATGATTTAAACTACAAAGCATACATTATACTTATCCAATGAAATATCGATCAACAATAGGAGTTCAAAGGATCGACAACGGTAGTTGATCCGTATAGATGGATCAACAAACATAGTTGATCGATAAAGACGTGGTCAACAACGGGATTTTATCCCACAAAATCGATCAACAACAACAATTGATCCCATAAAAACATATAAACAACGGAACCACCATTCTACTACAATTTCCATGACTAATTTCTCATTCGTACCTCTCCACCATTACGCTCACCAAAAATCGTACATCTCCCGGCATCACCACCACCACCAAAACAACCACAACCAAAATCAACACCATTTCATCATTCCAACCAAAACCACCATAGTTGATCCAATAAAGATTGAGTCAACAACATGAGTTGATCCAAAATATATGAATCAACAACCATAGTTGATCCGAAATATATGGATCAACAACCATAGATGATCAATATCCACTGCTGCTTCAACCTAGATAACCACCATATTTCATTTAGCAACAATCTTCAATCTTTGTAACAACAACTCATGCCAACACTTTAGTACCAACAAATCACACATCTCAGCCACCACCACCACCACCACCACCACCAAAATAACCGGAGACCAAAATCCAACACCCGATTTTATCATTCGACATAAACCACCTCAGCTACATCATCAATTTCTTAGTTCTAAACTATTCTAATCTACGTCATAATCCCTCACAATACCACGATCACAAGAAAAACATACCTCATCTCGTAATCGTTTCTTTACACCACCACCATAATCGTCAACACGAACCGAGGATCTCGATCTATTTGAATACGATTTCAAATTGGCTTTAGAAGAAGAGAAGAAAGTGGTCGTAGTTGCGAGGGTGGTGGTGGAGATGATGTTGATGATAGTTCGATTAAATGCGAATCCATTAGCGGTGGAGAGGTGGTCGTAGTGGCGAGAGGTGGTGGCGGTGTGGATGAGCATTTTTAAGAAGAGAAGGAGAAAGTAATTTTCTATCCGGAAAGATGGAGATGTAGATCATGATTAAGGAGATGGTGGTGGCAGTTATGGTGATGAGTGCCGGTGGTGTTAGTTGTGGTGACGTCGGAGATGGCTAGTGGTGGCGCAGCCATGATAAAGCTGTGTTGCTCGCTTTTCATCCTCATGAAGAAGAAGAAGAGTATATAACGCATAAAGGTTAAAAATGGAAACACATGAAAATAAATCTTTTAGATGAAATTTCAATTTTTCCATCGAGGTTATATTATTGTGTGATAAGGATAATTGTATAGACCATCAAAAGTAGCACGATTTATAAAGGGGGATACCAGTCTTACTAAGTGTTGACATCATTTCATCGATCCAGTGGCCCGGATCGATGAGTTCTTTGTCTCATATAGAACGGTGATCAACACTTAGTAGAATTTAGTATCTCCCCTCATAAATGCAGTAGAGAAATAGGGACAAAAATTCAATTACCACTAAAATAATACTACGGGTTTGCTAATAAAATTCACAAACTTAGGCTTAGTTTGGTATTCTTCGCTGACTTTTGTAGAAGCACTTTTCCTGGCTGTGCGTTCTATGTGTGTCTTGTAGAAAAAACGGTTTGATGTTTGGTAAAATATTAACTTAAAGTTAAAGCTGATTAAAAAAACAGTCAAAGTGTGTTTGGTAAAACATCAAATTCAACCATTGTTGTTGTAGCAAATGACAAAAATAGACATATCTTTGAAAATAGTTTTATTCGATTTTAGTCTTTAACAATAATTATTTTTTTCATTGATTCAACTATAAATATATATAATATTAAATTTACTAATTATTACTATTATTATGATTGTTAAATAAAGAATTATTTTATATAACCACTTTTTAATATATATATATATATATATATATATAATTTTCAAACCAAAAATTAAACTAAAATTAACTATAATTATTTAATATTTGTCTATATTTTTATTATTGATAAATGAAATAGTTTGAAAATAAAATAATAATATTTAAAGACTTAAATATAAGAAATAAAAAATTGATACAGTATATAATTTACAGGTAAGCTTTTGTCATTTTTAAAATAAAATAGGGACAAAAAAGATAAATCATACATTAAATTTATGTGGAGATCAGAGCTTATGCTTTGTAGCTTTTAAAAGAAGCACGCAATTGGGGGGATAGAAAAAGTAATTGGGGGATATAGATTACTTCTCCAACCCACGGAGTGTGCGATAGGGTGATTTTGGGTATGAAAATACTAAAATACCCTTTAGTTAATTAAAAAACATTATGAAAATACCATAATACCCTCTCTACTAAAACAATAAAATCAAAAAACCCAAACATATATCCCCCATTTCTAATTCGATGCAGAACCTTATGTAGGGGTTTAGTTTTTGAAAAAAAATTCAGTGTTCTTCAGTGTTCTTCATCGTTCTTCGTCGATTCAAAATTTCTTCGTCGATTAACCGACACGAATCATTAACAATGCCTCCCACCGAAAGAAACCAAATGCCCAATCCAACTCAACATCGTCGATTGCTCAGCAAAAGCAGTAGGAAAGACTTGCTAAGATTGCTTTCGAAGAGCAAGAACACGAAGAAACAACGTTATACGACGATAAACTACACAAATATATGGGCTTACGCAAGTCACTTTAAAACTACTTTGTAGGTGTTTAAATCGTTACTATGGCAATGGGTTTGAGGTTAGAATCGCGAAACCTAACTCAAGCGAGTTGAGTTTCGAGAGATCAGCGGCATTGTAATTCGTATGAACTACGGTCATGAGGTTTTGAGTTCCGGCATTGATCTATGATGAATACTGATCTTAGGTTTACAACCCCGAGAATAACTCGAGACTGAATTTCACTCACTAGGCATTCAATCTAGGATGAATACGATCTGCAGGTTTGTAGAAATACCCGGTGATGTTGATAATAATTCGTGTATGCGGTAGTGGACTTAAAACATACGAGAGAGTTTATGGAATTTGCCAACTAGATCACAGTCATTGTTTTTGGATTCATTCCATGTCGGTTTGAGTACCGGCATGCATTTCTAATATTTCGAGCATGCCTAGTAGTACTCTTAAACACACGGGAGAGTTTATGAATTTGTCACCCGATTTAGGCATAGATTTTTGGTTTCGTTACATCTGGTTTTAGATGCGGCATTGTTTTCTAATTATTAAACTGCGGTAGTGGACTTAAACATACGGGAGACATTGTCAACAATGCTAGGCATATATTTTAGGTTTCATTTGTATCTGCGGTAGGTGGTAATGTGTCTTCGCGGAACATTGTCTGCTTAGTAGTGTTTAGTTAAGGTATTCAATGCTGTTACTAAAGCTAAGTTGAGTTGTCTTATATTCATTGCTTTCAGTGTGCTTACTATAGGTCAAAAGCAAAGGAAGCCAACAAAAGAAAAATAAAGATGTTGTCACTAAGAGAAGAAGGAGGGACGGTCTTGATACTCTCGATCCTCTGCCTCCTCGAGGGAAAGATGAAAGTCGTAAGATTCGTTTGGGGGTTGATACAAGAGGGATAATTTGGGAGAGTGGTGTTGGCCGTAGTGCGACTTGCAATCACGTGAGCACAATGAGCACAATGAGCAAGATGAGCAAGATGAGCAAGATGAAGAGTATTAGTTTGGTTTGAACAATCTAGTGTTGGTTTATGTTTGTTTGTGAGTCTTGAACAATATGTTTGCTTGATTTGTTTTCTGGTTTGGAACCACAAAACTTAGGAGTTTGTTCTTCCAAAACTTAGGAGTTTGTTCTTCCAAAACTTAGGAATTTGTTTTCAGCATGTAGTTGGTAACTAACATTCAATGCAAGTAGCGATCCTAAGCATGCTCAGATAGAAATTTATCGATGCGGTAGTCAAGTGAAAAAAATTGAAGTTTCCCGGATACTTTTCATCATGTGCCTGGCATAGAAATTTAAGCAACATACTTATGCACGGAAACTAGTGCCGGCATGCTCGAATTAACTACTTGTGCAGGAAGTGGGCTGATTAAAACCAGAAAAACTCAAAAGCGGAATATTTTTTACATCGTCAGGAAGTGATGAGAGACTCATCTGGGAATTGGTGAAGAACCACAGCAGGAAAATGGTGTTGAAACATGCTTCGATAGAAATCTATCCAATGCCTGGTAGTCAAGTGAAAAAAATTGAAGTTTCTGGATACTTTTCAGTCATGTTCGGCATAGAAATTTAGCGAAAACCATCTAGGAAGTAGGTCAGGCATGCTCGAAAATCACATATATGTCTGTGGAATTAGCACTCATTAAAACCAGGAAAAAAGGTTTTGAAGATCAAAACAGAAAAATCTAATGTGAGAGCCTGCTGTCTGAAATGCGCCCCGAGACCCCGAGTAGTGGCAATTTATGCAAAATTTCGAGAAATGCCGGCATGGTTTTGGTTGAATACCATCTGCCAGTCATCAAGCTTTCAATTTGCAGCAATGGTGGATTCGAAAAAATCAAATTTTCAACCTCTTGCATGACAATTCTCTCTTCTACAATCATCCTCCACTTCCACCAAAAAAGTTCCCTCTCAAATTTTTTTCCATCTTTCTACTCTCATCTCATTCACCCCAAATACAAATACACACTAATCATTTAACAAATACTTAAGATTTTACTAATTATTATTAACTAGGATCCTTACATACTCTGCCCATGATGGGCCTGGGCTATTTCTAGTACCCGATTTGAGGTCAAAGGTCCACCCCGTCTTCTTCTTCAAATAAATACTGTAGTATGAAGTTACGGTTCTTTGTACTAGAATAACATGCTAGTATTCAGTCGGCGGAATTAAAACTTGCAGAAGTTACTGATTTTCATCAGGTATAATTACTGTGCTTACTATTCTTCTTTTCTGTCGAGATAACATCTTTTGTATTCGTAATTGCGTTAAGAAAATCATTGTTTGGTTTTGATGTTTATTGCATTATTACCAGAGGTAAGATTATGAAGCTAAGGATTTCGAATACCTGTGTGTTTTAAATCTCTATAATTCAGTTTGAATTAGTCGATTCATTTATACATGTTTGCAATTATACAAACCACCCGTTACTCAAATGCTCATAACCTGTTTGGGATCAATCCGATATAGCTTGTTACCCAATTAGATAGGTCAGTTAATCCCTGTTATTTTGATAGTTTTATCTTCATGTAATTGTTTGTGTTTCTTGGTTAGTGTTGATGATGCTCTTAGACTTCCACAACAGATTGACAAGGATGAAGCAATGGGGTTTCCAAGCGCGAAAAAGGAAGAACAAGAGAGCATACAGAAAAGAGAAGAAGAAGAAAAAGAAGATGATCAAAGTTTCTCCGTTGGGTGATTATGAATTAATAGTTTCTGAGATATTGAGTAGACTCCCTGCTAAATCACTTATCAGGTTCAAGTGTGTATGCAAAACCTGGCAATCTTTGATTCACAAAGATCCATACTTCATTGGTTTACACTTTACTCGGTCACAAACACGCAGTTGTAATGGTACTGTTGGTGCTACCTCCCTTCTCATCATGGTGCCATCTCTATGGTATTGGAATAAAGGTAATGAACGATGTTTTTTATCCACGGAATTGTTATTACCATCTGATGAATGTGGCAATGTAGGAGGAGGAGGAGCTGTTCAGGGGAAAATTCCTTTTACATGGCCTAAAAGTGTATATATGCTCAATATAGTCAATGGTTTGTTTTGTTTCGTAAACACCGATAAATATTCTGTTTGTGTATATAACCCCAGCACAAGAGAATCAACACTTTGGGAAGGTGATCTTGGAAATTACAAGAAGAAAGGATATACTAATTGTGAATGGGATACATTCGGATATGATATTGCTACCAAGGACTACAAAGTCGTGTCATTTTGGAGTTTGTTTGGAGGAGCTAAAGAGATGGATTCTGTTTGTGAGATCTTTAGCATGAGACACAAGTCATGGAGACTCATCGATGCAGTACCACCCGTTGATCCCATCCTTCTACATCTTACCAATTCTGTATATGTGAATGGTTCCATCTACTGGTTGCGGGCTGATGGTCAACCATTGATTGTCCAATTAAATTTTGTTACGGAAAAGTTTAGAGTAATCTCAGTTCCTAGTTCTGTCATCATTGGTTCCTGTGGTCGTTACAAGACTGATCTAATTGAAATGGGTGGCCGCTTAGCTGTGTTAGCTAAAGTGAACGTCAATCCTACCAAGGCAAGGAATAAACATGGAGATAATGTCATACCCACTTCCTTGAAGATGTGTATACTGCATGAGGATCAAGACAAGACAAAGAATAGTACTGCTACTAGTGCTGTTGATTATCCCTGGATCGAGGAGTCTTTCACACTGCCACCTACATTAGGTTGGAGACCAGAAAGGGTGGATGTCATACCTATTCCTGGAACAGACTGGTTTATTGTAAAATTAAATGACTATTTCTCCTTCTACTATTACAACTGGAAGAATAAGAATTATAGTAGGAAGTTTGTGTTAGACGGAACTGAGTCTTTCTGTAATAAGAACGGACGACATGGTTCCATGGGATTCTATCCTTTCACAGAAAATCTCTTGCCACTAAATTAAAGGAAAGATGAGATTCTAAATCAGATTGATTATTCACTGAGTGAGCTTCAGGAATGATTCTGGCTCGGTTATCTTTAGGTCTTTTGTGGATTAAGCTAGCTAATTTGCACATCAATTCATGTGTGGTTTAGACTTATATTGAATAAATTTTGTTAACGATGGGCTGATATTGCCATAAGGATATGATTCATTTCAGTTACCATGCTTTTATTTCTGTCACAGGTTTTGTGTTACTTCAATAATAACAAAATTTGACTCATAGAAATAACACTACAATTTTCGCCATAAGACATTGTCTCTTCACTAAATATGGTATTTACATTAGGATCTGCATGGGATTCAACGAGGTTAATTGTTTCTGTAACAAATTGAAGAACTGCACCAACTTTCAGGAGGTGTTCACATTCATTTTGCAACTTGATCTTGTACAGCCCTGCAATTTATTTATTCCTGGAATGATGTATATTGATATCTGTCTTATAACACACTAATAAAAGATCCAGAATTCATTGGTGGATCTCTGTGACAACATCATACGTAAAGGTAAGTCTAATAGCATCTTCATGGTTTTTCTTGCCACGGAAATCTGACTAATGTATGTGGTGTACTGGCTACTGGGTAAGCAGAATTTTACTACTTAGCTTACAAATAATCCGAAGGAAACCTGTTTTTCTGTAGTTTATAGAAAACTGTTCTGCTAGCAGTCTCTCACTGACTCGCTTTTATGTTTTTGTAGGCAAAGTAAAGCGAAACAGGCTTTGCCAAGTTTTCGAGCCAGCGCCTGAAAAGCATATGAAGATACCCTCTTAACTGGTAAAGCAAAACCGATCAGTCACTAAGCTCACACTTACTTTAAACTTTATGTTTGTATACTTTGTCCTAGACCAGTACTTCTAATTTGATATTGGCTCTTGGGCATTTTTCTGTTTGTAGCATAGCCGAAAGGTACTCCCAACAACATAACATTCAAGTAGAATCTGAAAGATAATGTAAGTAGTCTATGTAGTTCTCAAGCCTCGACAATCTCCAGAGTTGATCTTTTTTTATGACAATTTTAAAGTATCCCAAGTATGCTGGTCACATAAATATGTTCCCGGGATGAGATTCATGTGAGTCGAGCTAGTTAGATGAGATTAACGTGAGCACTTAAAAGTGGTGGACATATGCCAATCCAGTTGGAGCTGTAAGCATAATCCAAGATTGTGTTATCAAGTTACAGTCTCTCCGGCCAATTAGCACATGAAAGAACCGGTCCAAAGATTTGTTACCTCAAAGAGAACATGCATAAGGGTTGGACTAGCGATGATGTCACATATCGGTATATCTACATTAGAGGACAAATTGTTCAGTTTGTATACGTAACGAAAACCCTAGCTAGCTAGCTTGAGTAATCGAAACGAGTCCTAAGTGGAAATTTGAGGAGTCGGACTGAGTTGAGCTCTGTGAATCGGCGACAAACTCAGTGGAAATTTTTTCTCTCGTCTTCGTTTTCAGGGTTAATCTGCATTAATTCAGGTGAGTATCAGGTGTATCTTATGATTGGCGTTTACTCCTTTGATTGGATCTTTAATTCTTAGTGTAGATTTAAATTAGTTGTTAAGTGTGAATCTAGAAATGGGTTCATCTGTAGTTGATTTGGAAAAACCGTATGAAGAGGCTCCATCGATTGATTTAAGCTCTGAAACTGTGGATCGATGCGTTGCTTGGCAATTTTCTTTGATAGGTCGTTTAGATCTACTTCATCTAAAATTTTCCGATGCTGTTACCAATCTCAAAAACCAGTGGAAATTAGTTGGTCAATGCAAAATGATTCCATTAGGAAAGGGTTTTTTCATTATTAAGCTTGATAATCAAAGTGATCAAAATATGATTAAGGCTGGAAAATGGGAAGTAGCAAATCAGGTATTGTGGATACGGAAATGGATTCCAAACTTTCGTCCAGAAAATTTTAGAACATCAAATGCTACGATCTGGTTCAATTTCTGGTTTGAGCTTAGAATTTTGGGATGAGAAGACATTGTTCACTATTGGTAGAGCATTAGGGAACCTATTAAGGTTGATGAAGCTACTCGAACTATGAAAATGGATACTATGCTAGAATGTTAATTAATATTGATTTTGCAAGAAAAATCCCAAATAAAATATGGATTAAAACAAAGTTTGGAGGGTTTATGCAATCTATTATTCTTATAAAGCCACCTAAGTTCTCGCAATCATTGCAAAATAGTAGGTCATCTTCAACTTGAATGTAGAGCTTCAAAAAAGAATGAAGATCAGCAAATTCCTGAGGTTACTCCTGGTGGCAAAAGTAATAATGTTCAAGAACAAGGAAGTAAACATTCTCAAGTAAGAATTGTGGAGAAATTTGATATTTGTGAGACTCCTGTTACTCATATACATCAACAATCTCATTCTGTGTCACAAGATTCAATCAAGATTAATTCGGAATTTTTGATGTTCGAATAATGAGGAAGAAATTGTTGATGATCATATTGAAGCTCTTTGAAGTTCTAAAAATTGTTTCATCAAACTTGGAGGAGAATACTGTTGTCAAGTATATAAATGGAAAAGATGGTTCTATCTCGGAAGAAAGAATACCATCTACTTCTTGGTCCAAAAATTATTCAAAAGCACACTACCTTTCGATTCGGTGCGAGGATAAGGTAACTACAAACACCAAAAATGGTACTATTCAAAATACAGATAATATTCAGGTTTCAACAAGTATCCAAAATCCTAGTAAATACAATTTTAGGAAAAATCCAGGAAAGGGGGCACTAAAGGCCCCCAATCAAAGCAATGAAGGTTATATATTGGAACCTAAGAGGCCTAAGGAGAGCTAGGTCTCAGGATAAGTTAAGGTCTCTCATCAAACAATTTAATCCTTCAATAGTTTGGGTTGCTGAACCCAAAGTTTATTGTAATTCTTCTTTCTGTAGTAAGCTTAAATTACCAGGCATGACAAGTATGGTAATCCACAATTCTGTTTCTAACAAGAAAGGTAATATATGGTTGTTTTGGAATCAAAATTTATCTGCTCCTTCTGTTATTTCTTTATCTATCCAAATGATCACAGTGGAAATTGGAGGTGTTCTTGTTTCTGGTGTTCATGCACATGTTGGTCTTTGTTCGGAGAAGATACTTATGGTCGAGAGATGGTGCACATCGAGTCAACTTCAATCAGCCTTGGCTAGTTATAGGGGACTTTAATGTTATTACTTACGTAGATGAAAAGGTGGGAGGAAAAAGCCTAATAAAAGATCAATCTGGATTTCACTAATTGTTTGGATGAATGTGAACTTTCACAAGCTCCAAAAACTGGTTTAGAATTTTCCTGGTCTAACTGTCAACAAGGTACTACAAGAATTTTGTGCAATTTGGATAGAGCTGTGTTTAATAATTTGTGGCAGCAAAAATATGAATCTTGGTCTTATAAAGTTGGGTTAAGGGTTGCTTCTGATCATTCGCGTCTTTTGGGTGGATGCAATCAAGTCCCTAAGCCTAGTAATGTGCCTATGAAGTTTCAACAAGTGTGGCTTTCACATCCTAAATTCTTGGAGGTTGTTGCTAATAGTTGGTCTGAAGCTATACAAGGTGATCCAGCTTTTGTGTTTCAACAAAAATTAAAAAGGCTAAAAATGGTCCTCAAAGAATGGAATTGGAGTGTATTTGGCAATGTGCATACTCAAATTAAAGAAGCTGAAAAATTTGTTCAAGAAGCAATGGAGCAATCTGATGCAAATCCTTTTGATGAAGCTGTTCTTAATAATTTGGTTCAAGCACAAAATAATTTTAATTCTAAAGAAGTGCAGCTCAACACTTTTCTCAAGCACAAAGCAAGAATAAGGTGGATTAAAGAAGGGGCATCAAACACTGGATTTCTTCATGCAAACCTCAAAATAAATCAAGGAAGGAATAATATTACTGAATTGGAGGATAGAAATGGTAATATCATAAATGATCAAGCAAGGATAGCTGACACTTTAGTTCATCACTTTGAAGAAAAGTTTAAATATCAGCCAGTTGATCTGTGTGATTCCTTACTAGATGAAATCCCTAATGTAATTACCAGTGAGGAACAACTCATGCTGAATAAAATCCCAGAAGAAGAGGAAATCAAAGAAACCATTTTTAGCATGGATCCTAATAGCTCCCCTGGACCAGATGGAGTGGCAGGTTGGTTCTACAAGGCTTGTTGGCACATAATTGGAAATGACCTTGTTCAAGCTATTCAATTTTGCTGGAAAAGGAAGTTCATCCCAAAAGGTTTAAATTCAAACTTCTTAGTCTTACTTCCAAAAGTTGAAGGTGCAAGAAGTCCTAATCAATTTAGACCAATTGGTCTTAGTAATGTAAGTTTCAAAATTTTTACAAAAATTATGGCTACTAGACTGAGTACTCTTATGCATAAGTTAATTTCACCACAACAAGCTGCTTTTGTTAAGGGGAGATGTATCCAAGAGCAAATTTTATTAGCTTCAGAAATGGTCAATGAGATGCACAAGAAAAGAAGATGTGGAAATGTGGGGCTTAAAATTGATATATCCCAGGCATATGATTCTGTAAGTTGGCAATTTCTATTTCAAGTTCTTATGAAGTTTGGTTTTTCTGAAGAGTGGTGTGAATGGTTACATACATTATTCCAATCAGCTAGAATTTCTGTTATGGTGAATGGAGGGCCTTGTGGTTTTTTCTCAGTGGGAAGGGGTCTTAGGCAAGGTGATCCCCTTTCTCCAATGTTTTTTGTGTTGATGGAAGAATCTCTCAGTAGGAAGCTCACTCAGAGTGTTAAGGATGGTATAATAAAGCCAATGGTGGTGAGGAATGGAATTCATCCAACTCATCTGTTTTTTGCAGATGATGTTTTCATCTTTTGTAATGGAGAGAAAAGAAGCCTCTTAAATCTTATGAAGCTATTAGAAGATTACCAGAATGGCTCTGGCCAAATTATTAATAAGAGTAAGAGCAAGCTATTTGTAGAAGGTACAACTGAGCTGAGAAGAAACTTAATAAAAGAAATTGTGCAAATGGAGTTGAGTAGATTTCCTGATAAATACTTGGGAGTAGTTCTTAAGGCTGGGAGAGTAAAATCTGATACTGTATGGCCAATGGTTGAGATGATGCAGAAAAAGTTAGCAACTTGGAAAGGCAAACTGTTATCTTTTCAAGAAAGACTAGTTCTAGTAAAATCTGTTCTTTGTAGCTTGCCAATGTATAACATGGCAGTGTACAAATGGCCTGCTTCAGTAATTAAAATTTGTGAAAGAATTATACGAAATTTTATTTGGTCTGGTGATGGAGAGACAAGAAGGTACACTATCTTTTCTTGGAAGAAAGTTTGCACTCCTTACAGTGAAGGAGGTTTGGGTATTCAAAGACTTGAGTGTATGAATAAAGCTTTACTCATGAAGATGATGTGGAAAATTCACAAGTCAGAAGATGATTGGGATAGGTTTTTTAAAGCCAAATACCAGAATAAGTATGGCCAGTGGAACACTCAATGGCAGCTCTCTTCTGTTTGGCCAGGTCTTAAATGGGCATGGGATGCTATCAAAGAAGATATCGAGATATATAATTGGAGATGGAAAGAACATTTCGTATGGTTTGATCCTTGGCTAGGGAAAAAGACACTAATTGACCAAGTGGGGTTCAATTCTTTTGTTAAATACAATCCCTTGTTAAAAGTCTCGTTTCTTGAAGAATGGTGAGTGGTCTATTCTGTTGCTTTTGCGGCATATAATTTCATCTATGACTTTGCCAATTGTTGCAGGTGGGAGTGATGAAATTGTATGGATAAATAATCTTAAAGGTTCATTAACAGTTCATGAAGCTGCTCAGAAAATAAGACACAAGGAACCAAAATTATGGTGGACTAGATATGTATGGAATTCTTTCATTAATCCTAGTGTGGCGAGGTAATGTATGGAAATTGATCCAAGGTGTTTATGTAGATGATGACATAATGGTGAAGAAGGGTTATGACATGGTTTCAAGATGTTTTATTTGTGAGAAGGCTCAAGATAGTATGAACCATCTGCTATGGGAGTGTGCATTTAGCTCTACAATTTGGGAATGGATCTGTTCTCTCTTTCAGTTTGACATCCCTGAAGATTTTAATGATATTTGGAGGAGAGCAAGACATAAAAGTCCCTTAATTCGGCAAGTATGGCTCCTTGCAGCATGTATTATCCTCAAGGAGTTATGGTTCCAGAGAAAAATAAAGCGATTTTTGATGAAGTTAAGCCAAATATTATCAGTTTCAAGTGCAGAGTTATCAAACTTATTTCTGAAGGAGGTTTGAGGATTACTGGCAATAAATGGAATCAGAATTATGATGATCATATTATAGAAGTATTTCAGCTGGGTGTCAGAAAATCAAAGTTTCAATGCATTAAAGAGTGTCAATGGTTTCCCCCTGAACCTGACACTTCTATGTTTTGCTGTGATGGATCTTCTTTGGGTAATCCTGGAGCTGCAGGGTTTGGAGTAATAGTTAGAGATCATAATTGCCAGGTTCTTGGCACATTAGCAGGTGGAATTGGGATAGCATCCAATTACTTTGCAGAGATATATGCTGTTATTTGTGCTCTAGAGCTTGCTATTGAATGGGGTATGCAGAAAATTTTGATTGTTTCTGATTCTAAAGCAGTGGTGAATGACTTTGCTCAACAAAGGGTGCCTTGGTTTGTTAGAGGGAGATGGAGGAATGAATTTGAGGAAATTATCTCAAATCGTGTTCTTGCACTTTGCTTTAGGGAGGTGAATTTTTCAGCGGATGGAATTGCTAAACAGGTGCCTTACTAGCCCCGGAGAAAGGCAAATTTGTATTGGTAGACCTTCCTCTCTCGGTTAGAGTGGAAATGCCTAATGTTGGCTATTTCAGTTTTATTGAATTAGGGTGTGGCTGTTATTGGGCTTATGTGATTTTTAGATTTGGTTTATTTAGCAGAAGGGCTTTTGTTTTTTTTGTTTTGCCTTTTTGTGTTTCTTTTGATATTTTTTCTTGATGTAAATTTTCTTTTTATCAATAATAATTCATGTGATTCAGTTAGTAGTTTGTGAAAAACCTGATGCAAAGAAGAGGAAGATGATCAAAGTTGTTCCACTAGGTGATCATGAGTTAGTAGTTTGTGAGATACTCGGACTCCGGCCAAGTCACTTATGAGGTTCAAGTGTGTATGCAAAAGTTGGCAATCTTTGATTCAAAGAGATCGACACTTCATTGATTTACACTTTAGTAGGTCACGAACACGCAGTTGTAATGGAACTGTTGGTGCCACCTCCCTTCTCGTCGGGTGCCATCTCTATGGTATCGTAATGGACGATGTTTTTTATAAGATCACATGATAATTTCTCCTTCCACTATTACAATTGGATGCAGAAGACCTATAGTAGGAAGTTTAAAATAAACGGAACCGAGTCTTTCTTCGATAGGAAATCCAATGATGGGGAACATGATTATGTTGGGTTCTATACATTCACGGAAAATCTTTTGCCTTTAAATTAAAGAGCACGGTTGGTGTTGCTATATCTTTTACTCCCTCCGTCCCATATATAAAGCGGAGAGAGACAATCTCTTAGATTAAGAAAATTGCATGGGATTCATAATTTTATATGTTTTTTCTTGTTTTACCCTTCGTCTTATCTCCAACACAATTACCTATGTACAATAAATATGGGTATATATGGAAAAATTCATCTTGGAAAGCAAAGTCCGCCTATTTAGTGGGACAAACAAAAACCAAAATTCCACCTATATATGTGGGACGGAGGGTAGATGTTGTGTTGATGGGGATCAAACCATAGGTATGGCGAATGGAGGAAGTTCCTGGAAGTTCTGTGAGGAGGAAAATTATGTTGGGAATGCATTTATTACATTCTATTGAGTAATTCAAATTTTATACTGCGCTTTCAGCGACTTTTACTTATTGCCTTGAGCTTTAGCTGGTTCGTTAAATACATTTGCAACGTATTGTAAGTCCAAAAATATGCTTGAGATTGAATCCAACTACTTAATTTCCTAGGGAATTCTCATTGGGAAAAATATCGTTTGGTCCTTTTTTTTAGGTGGTCCCATGTCTGTTTAGTCCTTTGGGAAATCACATTTTCCATTTGGTCCATAATTATTTAAAAATATTAAATGGACCAAAGTACCATTCCGTGTTAATTTCTACTTATGTTTTGTAGCAGTTCATTCGTCAAAATGAACTCCTGTTAATTTCTACTTAATTTTTCAGAAAACATATAAACCAGAGTTCATTCCAGAAATGAACTCCTGATAAAAACCTATATAAACCAGAGTTCATTCCATAAATGAACTCCTGATAAAAACAGAGTTCATTCCAGAAATGAACTCCGTCATCTTCATCTTCTTCATCAGCAGCAGCAACTCATCTTCATCATCTTCATTGTCTCCATCATCAGCAGCAACAACAAACGAAAAAACATCAAAAATCTTCATCACAAACAGAGTTCATTCTAGAAATGAACTGTCATCTTCATCTGCTTCATCAGCAGCAGCAACTCATCTTCATCATCTTCATCGTCTCCATCATCATCAGCAACAACAGACGAAAAAACATCAAAATCTTCATCACAAACCAGAGTTCATTCCAGAAATGAACTCCGTCATCTTCATCTTCTTCATCAGCAGCAAAAACTCATCTTCATCGTCTCCATCATCAGCAACAACAACAGACGAAAAAAAATCAAAATTTTCGTCACAAACCAGAGTTCATTCCAGAATGAACTCCGTCATCTTCATCTTCTTCATCAGTAGCAGCAACTCATCTTCATCATCTTCATCGTCTCCATCATCAGCAGCAACAACAGACGAAAAAACATCAAAATCTTCATCACAAACCAAAGTTCATTCCAGAAATGAACTCCGTCATCTTCATCTTCTTTTGTAGATCCGAAACTTACCCAAGCATGTGAAGATGATAAAGGTTCATCATCATTATAAATAGCAGCATAATCTTCAACCTCACCGTCTTCATCATCAAACCAACAACAAACATCAAAAAACAAAACGCAAAACTTCATCGTATTCATCATCATCATCATCGTTCATCTTCCTCATCACTAGCAGAGAAAAATAGAGAGAAGAGAGAATCTTTCATCATCATCTTCATCTTCTTCATCACTATATAACAGGAAAAAAAATGGAAAAATGAGAGAAACTAGATCTGAAAACAGGAAGAGAGAGAAAGTAAATCTGAAAAAAGATATTTCTGTCACCACACAATGACAATTACATCATCGTAGGACCAAACCATAATTTCTAGGACCAAACTATAAAATATATTTTGAAAAAGGACCAAACAGACAGTTGACTAGGTCAACTAGACCAAACTTTCTCTGATATATTATTTCTAGGACCTAATGGTATTTCCTACATTCTCATTTCTCACATGTATGGGTATTAGGGGTGTTTAATCTTTTATGACAATGCCATCATAAAATTTTACTATCATTCTGCTATGAGAACGGTCAACTACAATTACATTTTCATAGTTTTTCCTTTCTATACAAGTCTGACCAGTGGTTTATAAATCTCAACAACTGTTGATGCTCAAGTGTCCAGAACATCTTCCTCAGGATTCTCATGACGACATATACATCCCAATAAAAAACAACTTTAGCTTGATTTTGCAGACCACTTGACATGCCATGTTTGATATGCCTGAGCAGCAATGTGTTTTGTGTAGAACTGAGGATGAAACAGTACATCATGTGCTGCTTCATTGTACCTTTTTGTATAAGGTGTGGTCATAATTTCTGGTAAAGTTGATTTAGCGATGAGCAAGACAACGGAAGGCCAGGGACGGAGCCAGAACTTTAGTTTAGTGGGGACAAATGAAAGTCATGATCTAAAACTCGGCCGCCAAAAAATTTTCACCTCTTCTTGACTGTATTTTTGGGTTGCTAACCCTTTGAAATACTTGTTAAATTATAATATACGAATTTGTGAAATAATAAACATGCTAGGAAGGGTGTGGTTGACTGTTTTAAGGGTAACTAACCATTTTGAATCAATTTACTATCTTCGGATTAGCATATTACCTATCATATTCTTAAAATTTGCTTGCAATATGGAGTTTTCACACAGGAAAACTCTTAGTAATTAAGGGAAGAATACCAAATTTTAGTTTCCCTTACCAATTTTCCAATTGTACTAAAATTTCCAAATTACTTCCTATAAGAAAGCCTAATTTACATGTAACTTTGGTAATTTGGCATAGCAAAATCCAAATTTCATTAAAAAGACAACTGTCCCCTTACACAAAGAAAGTAGAGGTTCTAACAAAGACGTCACTATTAACTACAAGACCCCAATTATAATCGGCTAAAGATACATTAAGTCATGGAAGATGAAAAAAATCCCCTAAACATAACTTCTCACAAAAGTTTATGTATGGTGGGGCAATGAATGAAGAGGTGATCGATGGTTTCTTCACTAAAACATCTATTTGCTAATGTCCCTTCTTAATTATTGATTAATATAGTAAAGTTTCTTATCTTTGGTAAAAGGGGTATCTTCATCATCACATAAGGTAACTCCTTCTAAAAGATCAAGTTTTTTAAAGTTCTTCCACCCCATACGTATTTTGATGACTTGGGGAACTTCCTTGAGCACCTCATTGCCTAGGGAACCTTATCTGGCAAAGATTTACAACCCCATGTAACTTAGCATCCCAACCATTCCTTGTCACACCATACTTATCCTCCATAATTCTTCTCCCACAGCGCTAAATTTGGTTGACTACTTTGTGCCAGCAAGGTGAGTATTGTGAAAGGCCATAGACATCAAGTAATCCCCCATTACCTTCTTTTCCAAATTCTGCTAATCTTTTCTCTCTACACTCTCAACCACCGAGTCCCAAATCTTCTTGCACCTGAGCCCTGTTTGTCAAAATACTTGAAAGGTTCTTCAAGTGTATAGCCGAGAAGATCTTCCACAACCTCATCTTGTGTCGTAATTCCAATACTAATTCTTTGTGCTTTTCGTTAGAATACTTAATATAACTCGAAAAAAAATTGCCCTAATGGTATGTAAACTCTGGTTCTTGTCTCGCGCTAAAAGAGTAAAGTGTCATCAAGAAAAAGCAAGTGCGACACGGCAGAGTCCATCAAGAGTTACCTTAAAACCGATAAAATTCCATTTTCTTCGGCTTAACGATCATCCGTTCCTTCCATAACCATGGTAAATAAGAGGAGACAAGGGGTCACCTTGCCCGAGACCCTCGAACTCCTAAAATTAGCACCGGTAACCCATTGAAAAACGGAGAAGTGTGCATGTGAAATGATCAATCCAGTTCCTCCAAGTGAATCCAAATCCCATCCTCTCCATTACCTTAAGTAGAAAGTTCCAGTTCACCTTATCGTACATCCAGCTTCAACACCCATCCAAATTCTTTCTGTTTCACCCTACTGTCCATACACTCATTAGCGAGTAAGATGCTATCCGTAATTTGTCTCCCAAATGAAGGCACTTTGAGTATCCGAGATCATGAGGTGTTAATCAAACTAATAGGTCTAAAATCCTTAACCACCTCTTTCTCCAATCCAAAGACCCCGGGCTTCACCACCTTCATAAAATCTTCTCCTAATATCTTCCAGTATCTCTGTTGAAAACCTCTATTGGGTTCGGGTCCCGGGGCCTTGTTTTGCTCAATTTCATAATGGTTCTCAATATTTCTTCCTCCGTAATTTCCAATGACATTGTCGTACTGAAATTGATGAAAATTGAACATCCTCCATGAATGGTCTTTGTGGAATATTTTCTTTGTATAGCCGATAGTAATCATCAATGTGGTCCTTAATCATCAGTACTATCTTCTTCTATTTCCCAGGCGTCGATCACCAAGCAACTATGTAAAGGTTGATTCTATCGGTGTCGCTTCACGAGCTTCATCTTTTCTCAATAGCATGAATATTGACCAAATGTCATCCAATACTCTCTTTATCTTTGCTGGACCCAATTCCAAGTCTCAAATCTCCTTTGAGCATTTTTAATTTCTTCCAAAAGATATAACCCGAGGATTTCGAAGCTTCATTTCCCACCAACCCTTGATCAAGTATTAAGTTGAAGCCTCTTCCATCCACATAATCTCAAACTTAAAAGGTAAATGACAGTAATCCCATGAGTATTGAGAATCACAATGGTTTGGTCTTGCGCTTTGTGTGGTGTTGAAACATCTCCTCCCATTTGCAACTAAAATACGGTCTAAAATGGATCTCTTAAAGTTCGACCAAGTGAAAACAATGGAAGGTCAAATAGCTCACTCGTCCGAAATAAAATTTGAAAATTCAGCCAATACAACAACACGGCCGTAAATCCCCGTCCCAAAACGCTAGCAATCTCCTTATCTAATAACTCAAACTCATCTTCACACCACATGATGCACATACCTCCGAAGCCCTTGTGATGGAACATATAAAGCATTCCATTCTTGTTCCATAATTCTCTAAAAACTTTGAGTCCATGGTAAAACAACAACATTTGGTTTGCTTCTCAATGCTTCATTAATAAGCCCCTTGCTCGCATCCCCGCCCCCTATGTCTTTACTATGTTTGCATTCATTTAAACCTTCATTTATGGGTACAAGGTTACTCATAGAGCATGCTAACCTTGTTTGACTCCTTTGCACTTTTTGTAGCACTAAAACGAGCAGTCCTCTTCCTGGGTAGTATCACCAATTACGTTCTTCAAAATGAGTAGTAGTCTTGCCCTCCAGGTCCCTCATCTAAAACGTGCCATAACGACAAAGAGCAAAATCAATTGATTTTTTGCTGTACTTCTTGATTAATGTCACAATGACCTCCTTTCACCCTCTATCAGGCCCCCATGATTAAATATATATGATTCATCATTTACACCAATCGATTGAGTGGAGTAATCAAAGATTTCTTCACTTAATTCCATAGACAAATTATGAGATTGACCCTCAAGACCGTAAAATTTATGAATTATAATGGGAGAAGAACGAAGTGAGAAAAAGAACCATAAGGAGGCGCATTTAGAATCCCTTTGAAACCCTTGTTGAGAACTAAAGGCCCAGCGATTTGTTAGAACAAATAGATGGTTTTGCCCCAAGCGGGCCCAGTCTTTTCCGCCAAACTTTACTAGCACTTGGACTAGTGAGTTTCACGATGCCCAAAACTGACTTTTCTTTTGCCTTTCACTTTTCCGTTTTTCAACTATTTTCGTTTGAGACTTTCTATTGTCACCACCCGCATTTAATGCATTGATCGGAGTTACATCTTGTGGTGATTCAACTTCCTCCGTTCGATTGTTCACCTCCTCCACTTCCTTGTTTCTCACCAAACTTGTCTCCATCTCATTAATGGTGATGTGATTAGTCTCGCAAAGAACCTCTCTCCCCAACGATTCGGCCTCCAACCCGACATCCAACCCGCTTGACAGGGTGTTTGTCTCGAATAGTGTGTAAAATTCAAATTGGTTACTCGAGCCTCCCCGACGTGGAGGTTTCTCCTCCTCTCATTACGATGAACTCTCCGATGTGGCCTGGGAGATTCATTGACATGAAGTTTTCATCCTCGTAATTCCTTATAGTTTGCCGGAGAGATGTCAACAGAGTTCCTCTTTAGCTTGTCTCTACTTGACAAGAAACTTTGGTGATTCTTGATTATCAATTGTCATCCTCCTTAAGATCAACTAAAGTACACATGATCTTACCCAAATTACCCGTTGGCAGGGGCGGAGGCAATGTAGTGCAAGGGTGTGCAATTGCACACCCTTGAATAAATATCCACACCGAAGTGTTGGGTTTGCTAGCCTAACGGGCCACTTGGTCCAACTCTTTAAGACCCAATCACAGTTAACATCACTATGATTTTAGGCATACATAAAACTTTCCGGGCATACAAAATGATAGTCCCATCTTGGGTGACCTTATAAGGGGTAACCTATGGGTATCTCAATTACCTATATACCCTTAATACAAAATCTAAAATCGAAACTCTTCCCCTCATGCAATTCATCACCGATTAATTGTCCAAAACCGAAAATCAACCACCAATTAAACCGAATCGGGAACCAGGCGAATCTCCAACTTAAGAAAGCAAGTTTTACAAACCCAATCTCCTATTTTACATTTTTCATCGATTAAAATGACTAAAAAATTGTTGCGTTTTTAGCCAAACCGTTCTTCACAAAAGCTTCCTGTATATATGAATGAAATTTCATGAAATTCAAGCGAACTCTAGTCACGAAAGAGATGCACAAGGGTTCGGCATATTCATAATCATAATATGTCTTAGAACCTAGCATTACGAGGTTCGGCTATTACGATATTCACAATATGTGCCGAACCAATACAAAATTATTAACCTTAAATGTACATTATCGGGTTAATATTCTACTTATTCAAATAGCCGAACAATGTGTTTCCAATGGTTCGTGCGCTCACTTAATTTCTAAATATGCTGAACCCTAAACATTTATTCTTCCCGGACCATTCGGCTTGTTAGGACAATTCGAACCAAGCCGAACTCGGTCTTAGGTTCGGCTCTTAATCAACACTTTCGCTCCGAACCTGCTCATCCAGATGTAGAACCTTAGTGAAAACACGGACTTTTGATGATGTTAACTTGCCAAAGTGAGATTAAACATAAGATATGTTGGAAAGAATTTCCCGCGAGACGCTGCTACATGGATGGGCTTTAACATTGGTATATGTATGTATGTACACCAAAAGGAAGCATACAAGAGTTGTTGCTGGTTGAGGTTGATGTGTTTTGATGTGTTTTTTTCTTGCACCCCCTCGTAAAATTCTGGCTCCGCCCCTGCCCGTTGGTATGACCTCTAACAATAAACTGATATCCCGGCCATCTAACCAAATAGTCATTGCTGCTGGTATTTCGTCTAGTTTAGCTTCAACACAAATAGTTGCTTCCGATAGCTTGAAAAAGCCAGAAGTTGCCTTCGATATTGTCGTAGCCTTCCCATTTGTTGACAATACTTATGAAAGAAGATTCCGTCCAGAGATCCAAAGGTAAGCCTTTCATTCTTAACCAAATCAACTTCTGAGAGAAGATCTTAGATGTTTCATTAGACCATTCCCTGACCACTTCTGGAATTTGAGAGTACTTAATCCCATTTGCTCCTTGTCGCCTAAGCGCAACAAGAGAAGGCTGAAAAGCCGTCCCAAACAAACAGCTGCGGCAAAGCTAGCAAACCTAGCAAACTAAAAGAAAAATTCAAGAGATCACGAGAATTCTACAGCTTCTTCTTGGCAGAAGCTCTTTTTCCTCTACTTAATTTTTCACTGCTCGGACCCAAATCCTTGTCTGCTTTCAAGGATTTGTATCTATCTACGATGCCACCAAAGATGTTTTTCGCCTGGTAATCAATATTAAGTTTCTCAAAAGAAAATAAAAACTAGCCCACACATACCTGAAACTTTATGTTTGTGTTTCTGAAAAACCTTAAGTTTATTTTTCTGAATGTTCAATATGATTTTTACTTTGTCGTGAACCGGTATTTGTAGTTTCATACTAGCTCTCGCTCAATTTCAGTTACCCTGATGTTGAGATATTCAGCGGTAATGTTGAGATTATTCAGTGGTAATGGTCATCTATAGTTGGGTCAATAGTTCTGAAGCCTCAATAGTTTATTATCTATATAGTTGGGTCAGTACATATATTCCCAGGTATGTGTGCAAGTTTTGTTGAATCATGAGCAGGTAATAAGTTCGAGCTAGTTTTGGTAACTCAACCGAAACATCATGAGCAGGTAATAAGTTCGAGCTAGTTTTGGTAACTCAACCGAAACTAGTTAGTTGGAAGCCTAAAACTAGTTAGTTTTGGCAAATAGCGCGTAAAAATAAATTTGGTCCAGCTTTCTTAGGACGTGTTACCTTAAACTCTTCTTAGGACGTGTTACCTTAAAACAAATTAACATGTACTAAGGGCTTTGACGATATATGGCATAGCCGCGCATGATCGGTCCCATGAAAAGTGGGACTTTCCCTTTTCGTGGGACAGAGATAGTATAAATATCATATAAGTAAACCTTCGTCAGAGAAACAAAT
Organism: Papaver armeniacum; assembly: GCA_023531295.1. Taxonomy (NCBI): domain Eukaryota; kingdom Viridiplantae; phylum Streptophyta; class Magnoliopsida; order Ranunculales; family Papaveraceae; genus Papaver; species Papaver armeniacum. Next base: position 51,502 of record JAJJWW010006652.1, on the reverse strand, counting down.
TGCTCTTGCTGCTCAATCTGTGTACGTAACCAAAACCTTAGCTGGCAACGAAAAAGTTGAAATTAAGATGAAGCAATGCATCATGATACTCAAAGATAAGAGAAAGATACTCAAAGTACGGGAAAATCCCAACAAGGGAGCAACAAAAAAGGAGAAGAGAAAGATACTCAAAGTTGCTGCACTAGGTGATCATGAATTAATAGTCTGTGAGATATTGAGCAGACTCCCGGCCAAATCACTTGTAAGGTTCAAGTGTGTATGCAAAAATTGGCAATCTTTGATACAAAGAGATCAACTCTTCATTGATTTACACTTCAACCGGTCACAGACACGCAGTTGTAGTGGTACTGTTGGTGCTACCTCCCTTCTCATCTGGGATAGGACTGAACAACGGTGTTTGTTATCCGCGGAATTACTACTCCCATATGAAAGCAGCGGTGGAGGAGGAGGAGCAGCTGTTCAGAGGGAAATACCTCTCAATATAGGAGATAATCCTGTTTCTCTGGTAAGCATGCTCAATATTGTCAATGGTTTGATTTGTCTTATAGACAGCGATACACATTGTACTTGTGTGTTTAACCCTAGCACCAGAGAATCAACACCTTGGATCAAGTCGATGGTTGTTCAAAAACAAGAAGAACAAAGGTGGGATTATAATGCATGATAGTAATAAATTTCGTAATTTTTTGAAGAATAAATTCGGATATGATGTTGCTACCGGGGACTACAAAGTGGTATCGTTTTGGAGTCGGATTGTAGGACCTACTAAGACAGAATGGGTGTGTGAGATCTTTAGCTTGAGAGACAAGTCATGGCGACTCATCGATGCAGTCCCACCAGTTTTTCCCTTCTCCCTAGTAAATTCTGTTTATGCAAATGGTTCCATATACTGGTTTCGTGCTGATGGTACACCATCGATTGTCGAGTTAAATTTTGTTACGGAAAAGTTTAGAGAAATCTCAGTTCCCAGTTCTATCATCATTGGTTTCTGCAATCAATACAGGACTGCTTTAGTGGAAGTGGATGGACGTTTAGCTCTATTTACCAAGGATGCACGCCCTAGTTACAATTACATATTGAGAAAAAAGGAGCATGAGGATGACGTGAAGATGTACATCTTGTATGATGATCAAGACAAGACAAATTATCACTGGATGCCGGAGTCCTTGGCAAAGCCACCTTTTGATTGGAAGCAAGATATGTTTGCGAGAAAGGATTTTATTATACCCATTCCAGGAACAGACATATTCATCGTAAGACCGGATGACGATTTCTCCTTCTACTATTACAATTGGAAGAAGAGGAGCTATAGCAGGAAGTTTGAATTAAATGGAAACAAGTCTTTCTTCAATAAGAAATCCAATGATGGAGGACGTGATCATATCAGCTTCTCTACTTTCACGGAAAACCTTATGCCGCTAAATTAAAGAGAATGGTTGGCGTTCCTTAGTTATATTTAGGTCTTAAGTACATTAAACTAGTTATTAATATACGTCTGCAGTCGATCTGTTCATGTGTGGTTACCACTTACGAATTACAATGAGTAAAATCTATTCTGGTTTGCATTTTTAATTTGAAACTTAATATCATCATCTTTTCTTTCTTATTAATAAAGAGAATATTATTAGAGATCAAAGAATGTACAGGAATATAGTAATGAGAAAGCTAAAACAAAATTTTGTCCCAAATAAAAACTTTAGTAGTACTACTAAAGCTAGGACCAACGACTTAGCTTCAATGGCAAGGTCTTTATCAGTCTTACAGTTATAATTCTCCCTGAAGGTACACAAGTTTCTGTCAGACCCAAGTTACCGCAGCAGGAATAAGATTCCACATATCATGATTATTCCTGTAAGCATCATACCAGCAATGCATAAATCGATTTAGGGAAGCACCAAATCCAGCAGTTAGAAGGGGTGAGCATCGAACAAACTCTAAATCTATGAAGCACGGACACCTCAAAACCGGTGACGTATCCGTGTCGGACGCCGTATCGATGTCGGACACTTGAGGACACTTGGGAATACGTATCGGACACCCATTTAAAGTGTCCCTTTTTATTAATTACTAAAAGGGTAGGGGATACTTCTCGGATACTCTTGGGGGACACTTCTTATAGTATAAGATATATATATATATATATAATATATTGCCAAATATTTATATACAGAATATGTTAAATATTTTTAGATATGTAATATATTCGTATTTATCAAAAATTATTCTATAGAAGCAGTATATAAATGTCTAACCCTAACATTCTTATTCAATATTGATGAGTGATGGCCGATGGGTTATCTTTTTTTTCTATTTTTTTTGATATTCTGATAGTATTTTAGAATTTTCTTACTTTATGCGATTCTTTTCACTATTAATAAATTAAATATTTTTTAATTAATACACGTATCCCAACGTATCCCGTATCCCCATTTTTTGAAAAATTAACGAATCCCCGTATCCGTATCCCCGTATCCGTATCCGTGCTTCATAGCTCTAAATGATATAGGAAGAGTTACGTTTTTTTTTTTCTCCTTTCTAGCAAATCATGACCTGCTTATACTCCCCGTAGGCTGGACCTATTGGGGAGCTACGGAATATTGGCTATTGGGATGAACGATCAGACGTTCTAAACTTGGTTAGTCTTATGCATAAATCAGACGTTTCTTAGGCCACAATATGGGAATATGAACGATCCTAACTAATAACCCCCAAATTAGTTCCATTTCCTATGGAGCAACAACCGGAAACCTCAATATGAGATGGTTGCTCGAATTAGCAAATACCCACAAACGGTACTTGGCACAACATGACAATCCAGCGGGACTTTGGTATAAATTCTGAACGTGGGAGATCATGTTTTTGATGATGCTTCGAGGCCTTTAAATGTTTGGTGATGAGGGTGCAATTCTGTACTGTCATCCCTTCCCATTTATTATTTCTCTATCTTTGAAGCTCCTATGAATGTCATACATAAGCTTGAAACTATAATCCGTAACTTCTTATGGGATGATGGTGATGGAGACAAGAAATATCACCCTGTGAAGTGGCAACGTCTCTTAAAGCCTAAAAAGCAAGGAGGATTAGGCAAACAACTGCATTTGATGAATATAGCCTTGTTAATGAAGTGGTTGTGGAAGTTTGGTTTAAAAGAGGATCCTTTATGGAAGAAAATTATTGCAGAAAAGTACGGCATGATGCAAGCAGAGTGGTCCACCAAGAATACCAAACTTCCTTATGGTTGTAGCATATGGAGAGGCATACACAAGCACTACGAAGCTTTCAAAGCTAACTGTTTTTTTAAATTGGGTGATGGTAGTAGAATAAGTTTCTAGTGCGACATTTGGATTGGAGAGCAGCTCTTAGCTAATCAATTTCCTGCAGCCTACAATGCCCAAACATCGAAGACACTTACTGTCAGTGAAGTATACTCGAGCACATCTGAAACATGGAATTTTGGCATCACTAGAAGAGTCCACGATAACGTCATAAGTGATATAGCTGCACTACTTCACCTGCTGGAATCTAATGGACTAGTTCCTTCCAATAATGACGACATAAGATTATGGAAAGATGATCAAAACGCTGGAGAGTTTACTGTTAAAAAATGTAATCTTTGGCTAGTGAAGACTAATGGTGTAGATGATGACTCTCAAGAGCATGTTCATCCTAAGAGAATTTGGTCGAAGTTATGGCCTTCTAAAGTTAGTTTCTTCTTATGGTTGGCAGCTAGACACAAAGTCTTAACGCAAGACCAGTTGATCAAGAAAAGATGGCGCACATGGGTCGATCATTGTTACCTGTGCACAAGGGATGAAGAAACAAATGTGCACATGCTCCTTCATTGCCATACTGCAAGTTACATTTGGAATTTCTTTCGCGTTGAATTCAATCTCATTTGGATGCTTCCTCCAACGGTTTCCATTGCGCTAAGCTCATGGCCTAGTCCTAGTAATGTTTCCAGGAAATCCTCTGTCATCAAAGCTTTACCAGCTGCTATACTATGGTCCTTGTGGAAAGAGCGGAATAAGAGAGCTTTCGACAACAAGTCTCATACTATCGACAAGATCATTCAGAAAATAAAACACACCTTAGCTTATTGGCTGCACCTACGACATGAGTTCCAAAACATTACTCTTAAAGATTTCATGCTTAATTGGAAAACTGTGGTCTTCGAACCACCCTGAAACGTACCTGTTCTGATTGTTTTGGCTTTTACTTTTGTTCGATTTTTTTTTGTTTTGTTGTAGTTCCTTGTACCGATAATTCTTAAGTTGTTTTTCTTTGGGCGGATACATTGTCTTTCCCTGGTCGGAATTTGTAACATGTATTTTTTTGACAGCTTGTCTGTTTTCTATCTAATAATAAAATTCCTTTTTACCCATCAAAAAAAAAAGTGCAATTACGGGTTTGCTTCCAAAGTTAAAAACTTAGCACGAAAAACTTGAGCACGACATATATAGCTTTTGGGTCAATGGCAAATTTTGGGACACAATGACAGATAACAAGTTACGATGGCCGGATTTGGCATTGCCTTGGCCCACAAAAAAGATGTTTGGTCACGGCGGGTATGTGTCGGGTAATTACCCTAATTTACGCATGACAAGTTAAGGTCACAATTGCAGACAGATTTTGAGTTACCTTGAAGATGTTCGGGTCACGAAAAAACCTGCATTGTTGCCACATGGTAGATCAAGGCACTTTGAATGGGCGAATTGAAATTTCAATGTAATCACACCAACATCTCCATCAAAGATTTTACCAAAATAATAACATGTCATAAATAATGAAACTCATTAACAAAATATCATCAATACTGCACCTCTAACAAAAAAAAAGAACTAGAAAAAGTAAATAATGACCTAAAAGGAACGGAGAGGATCACCGATTAACACGGAACCAAGCTATCACAATGTGCAATACTTGGGAGTGAATCCAGTTGCAGGATTAGAACCCAAAGGAACTTCAAACGCACACTTAGCCCTAGGAGGCTTGAGAGCAGGAATGTTAACAAAACCAACTTTGAATCTCAACTTAAGATATAGCTTAACTTTAAGCTTGAATTTCCCATCAGTCTTATCTTTGTTGTACTCACCTTGTACAGATGGTAAAAGCCTTTGCCCTTGGAAAACTGGATGAAGAATAGTCGTGTTCTTATGCCCTTGGTAGAAAGGTGTTAACATAACTGAATCGAATCTCTGACCGCCGTAAAAAGCTCTAACTTCAATCTGATCGTAGTGAACACCGATCTTCTTGTTAGGGTTTCTTAGGTTCAAGGCTAATGCAAGATTGTAATGGAGTATGTTGTTATCCGTGACATTGAATTGAGTAAGCGAAGCATCGTCGATGCGGAATTGCAAGGGATCAACCGGACGAAGGATTAACCAGATAACAAGAGCTACTAAACCCAATCCGAGGAGAATAGATAAAATCAACTTGCAGATACACTTTGGAAGACAACATATTATCCCGCAACTTCCCATTGATGCACAAAAGTAATAAGAACAAACCGAAACTGATGATGTATGTAGAATATGAGATCGATCTGCTGGGGTAGATGAAAAGATATGTGATGAGAAACTGATGGCCGGGTGATATATATATGCGAAAAGGATTTGATACAAAAGGAAACCGACTTGAATTAGACTATATCACGCGTTTTTCTAATAGCGGATAGAGTTACGGATTTGGAATTTGCGTGTTGTGCGTCTCTTCGGATTCTGTATACGAGGAAACGGAATTCAAAATAACCCAGCCCAAAGGGATCTCCAGACCCACAGGGAGTATAAGCTTTTCAATATTGCACTTCACGATGGTTTAGCTTCGCTCTCTTCTTTGAGACAAAGGCACCAGTGGTGTTTACTCATGACGCAAAGTTAATTGTCATGGTGGTTGGTTGAGCCGTTAGTTGTTGTCATTTTCCTTGGAGGCACCGTGCAATGCGATTGTTCTTCTGGTGCTGACCACGGTTTCTGCCTGTAGGTGTAAATAATCCGTGGAGCCAGGTGGAACCATCCTAACCAAGGGCGTACAGGGCGAGACGAACACTAGAAGCACTGAATCACCGCACCAGTGCAGGCACGAGGAAAGAGGAACGAGAGACGGCTCGATAGGCCGACATGATGGAGGAAAAGTTCGATGTGATGCTCGTCGAGTTCGAGGGGAATTAGTGCTCGACAGGGTTGGTGAAGAGATAAGGAAGACTTGGTCAAAGTAAGACTCGGCCAGGAATTTCAAAGGCGACGCTGATCCCCCCTACCTAACAAGCGATATCGGATGATGTTACCGCTCGGCCATACGCTTCGACTCGAGCAGTAGGGAAGACCGGGTGAGGCATCGGGAAGACATCCGAGAAGAGCATCGAGGAGTCATGTCAGGCCCAACACTGTAATATCGTTGTATCAACATTCTATAGCTATAAGTATGGATCATGTAGAGAGCTAGAGAGGCAAGTGAGAAGGGGGGCAAGAGAGTATACCAAGAGATAGAGAGAAAACACATAATTTGTAATCGTGAAAAGAGTAATAAGATCATCCCTTCACCCCGTGGACGTAGGTAATCTTGCTTAGAACCACGTATATCTTGTGCCCTTCTACTTCTCTTCTTTACTTGACTTCTTTAAGCATGTCTTGAGATTCTTTGGATGTAGTGGTATGATTTTCTACTCCTACATTAAAAAGCGCCCGACTAAGGGGACCGTATAACATCTTCGGATACCTTGAAATCGGTTACCAAAAGAGGAAAATCCAAGCTCCTAAATCACCTTGTGTGCTAGTTGACGCTAAGGAAAAAACTCTTTTGGTTTTCTATTTTTGCTTTTCTAGCAAAGTCTTATCGAGTTTGATGTAGGTTCACTTTGTGTTCTTGTTTATTATCCTTGTTTTCCTAGCAAAACTTGTCTTTCATTCAAAACGGTCGTTAAGATTATTTCATAATGCTAGGTTATTAGCTTGAGACGCCTCTCTCGAGCCGTTGGAAGATCCGTGAGCTCCCAAAATAACATCTTCCGATGTTGGTAGAAGCTAGAAGGAAATCCCACCTCGCCGGCCGTCGCCTATCGTTCTAAACCTCGTTAGAGGATAGATTCGACTTGACTCCTATCAACATCTATTGAAGATAGTTGATGCTAAATGAAAAACTCTAACGATCGAAACGCCTAGGTTGCTAGATTTATCACCCGACGATCACCTTCGAATTTAAGGATGGATATCGATACATTTGTCTCTATTTACTTTTGACTTCACTTGCTCGTTTAGCCGTTTAAATCCTTCTTTTTAGAATGAAGCACAATAATGGTGGAAACAAGACTAGCTCGAAATCATTGAGTTTAGTTTTCGAAAACCACTACTGGGAGGATTACGGTGAGCGGCTTGTTGGGCGAGTCTCATTGTGATCCTACGCTAGAAGCCTCACAGTATCAGTAGGAAACTGTAGGAGTCCTACGGTTCGACCGTCCCCGTGAAATTTCGGCAACCCATATAGGAAGGTCATCGGCACGGCGGTGTTGAGGGTTGTCATTGCCATCCATCGTCGCCAAGAAAGAAATCTTCCGATTTAACGTGCGGGTGATTAATGACTTACGGCGATAGGATTTTTGGGACAAGTAGTAATTAATGCACAGGAAAAGTACCGAAAGCGATGTGTCTACACAACTTTTCAAGGATTGTCCTTTACGGCCAAAACAATTTGACTGTTGAGACCAACACGCTAGCATAAGTGGAAGTGTACTACAAGAACCTTTCTTCCGCCTTGCACTACAGAGCGACCATACTTTATCCTTAACCTTTTCGAAAGCAGTTCGAAATAAGTCTTGTACTTTGCCGACGTAGGTACGAACGAATCGGCGAGCGGGGGAACGAAGACGATATCGAAAGAAATGGCGAGCACCTCCCGGGACGAGTAGGATCCTAAGGAACCGGGTCACGACGGGATCTAGCGTGCAAGAAGGGCTTCATTCCCGACACGATGATCATCGGTCAAACAACCGAGGAGGGACTCGAGGCATTAATCAAAGGCATGACTACGGTCGACGAGGAGGTCGATTTGGGCCGAGATGACGATTTCCCACCCGGGATGTTAAGGATTAACCCGAGCAAGATGGGGCCGAGGAATGAGGACAACATGGAAGATGGAAGAACTGCATCGGATACCGAGGAGGAGGAGGAAGTGCGAGACGATGCGCGAGGAATGAAGGAGAGAAAGACAACCGACGAGTACCAAAGGAGATCTAGAACGAGAAGCTGAGAGGCTTAGGCGAGTACACTTGGCAAGGGGCGACCACAATCGGGACATCCCCCCAGTAGCGGCCGACCACCCCGCAGCTCCGACTGTTCCCCCAGCATCGGCCAACCACCCCGTGGCTCCGATTGTTCCCCCAGTGGCGGCCGATCATCCAGCAGCTCCGATCGACTCCCCTGTCGTTCTCACTACGAGACCCCCAACCGCACCCCCTAACACAACAGGACACCAAGTGAATGGCCACTCTAGTCATGAGAGCACCGACCCAATGTTACTCGCTATACTGGCAAGCCAAAGAAGACAAGAAGACCTAATGAGAGAATTGCAAAGGAGAAACCTAGCATTAGAATATGAAAATTACCAACTCATAACGGGAGAACGGGGTCGAGAGGATCATCGAGCCGGGCGCCACTAAGCAACCACACTCCGCCGAGGAACGCCCCACCCCTCTCCCCCCTAAGCCGAGAACGCATACCCGACCCTAATCGGCCAAGAGAAGGGTATGGGCCAGCCGAGGATTCTTCGGCCGATGAAGAAGCGACCAATGAAAGCACGGACGCAACCACCAAACAAAAATCGAGCGGCTCGGCGGATGGTCAAAAAACGACCCGGAGATAACGAGGACGATAAGTTAGCGAAAGTAATCAGCGAAGCCCGAAGACGCCTGTGGTTTACCGGGGAATTGGATCGAACTCCGTTTCCACCAAAGTGTACGCTGCCAATCTTACCATCTAGGTTTGATGGCACGGGCGGCGCGAGAGAGCACATCAAAATGTACGACATGTCCTTGCTACGGTGGAAGAATCATGATGTGGTCATGTGCAAATTTTTTCCGGCAAGTTTGGAAGGTGAGGCAAAGAGTTGGTTCTACACCTTTGCGATAAATCCGTTGGGAGCTATGCAGTTTTGGTGGAAACCTTTCTCGAGACTTACATGCATAACAGTATAGCTCGGCCCAGAGTCAACAAGTTGTTCACCCTGGCACGAAGACTCAGGGAGCCGTTGCGCTATTTAACGGACAGATGGAGAAAGTTATGTACGGATATAGGGAAAGCACCGGTCGACCAATAGATATTCGGCTTCGAGAATTCGCTAAGGAAGTCGGATCCCATCTGGGTGGCAATGTACACGGAGAAGCCTAAGACACTAAGAGAGATCCGGAAGATGCAAGAGCACTATATCACCTTAGAGGAGATTCAGGAAGGAGCGCAAGATAGGGGAATACAAGAGGCAAGCACCGCAGAAGAAGCCACCCCGCGAGAAGCCACGAAACGCTCCGAGAAAAGGTCGGGTGCCCAGCACCAGGGCGAAAACAAAAAAGTTTGGGTCGAGAAAGGAAAGAAGCCTCGCCATGAGCCAAGATCTTATACTCCGCTAAATGCACCATTGGAAGAAGTATTCAAGGAAGTCGAAAAGAGGAATGACATCCGATATCCCAAGACTCGGGGAATTCAGTTCGACGGAACAAGGAACCACCCGGAGTTCTGCCACTATCATCAGTTCCGCGGCCATTCAACCAATGATTGTAGGGAAGTGAAAGACATCGTCCAAAGACCTGATCCGAGATGGATATTTACGAATTTCGTCAAGACATCGCCGACACCGCTTGAACCGAGACGTCCCAGTGCACCAAATAAGAATTAATCGCGACACCCGGTTCGCACGTAACACCATATCACACTCGGCAACTCGAAGGTACGACTTGGGAACAGGTATCACCTCGAGAATTCATAAAAGGGATCGATCGGGCAAGGAAATCCTCGGTGTGGCCAAGACTCTACCCATGGAACCATGGATGATGCGGCCCGATCACCTTCTCGGCGAAAGACGTCCCATTGAACGGCCAAGCACACGGGGATCCCTTAGTAATAACCCTCTCGATCGAGGAATGGGGCGTCCGCGGGATATTAATGGACAACGGCGGCTCGGTCGAAATCTTGTTCTATGACACTTTCAAAAGGATGGAGTTGTCCGATGATATCCACGGTTCCGTCAACCTATCAATTTACGGCTTCAAAGGTACGATAACAGTACCAAAGGGAGAAGTCACCCTCCGAGTCTCGGACGGAGAGGGATTCCTTGACACACTCACCACCTTTTGCGTGGTCGATGTCGTGTCACCGTCTGAAAACAGTGCAGGGTCGGCCCTAGCTTGCGGGAATTAAAGGGGTCGCCTCGGCTTATCATCGAGAGATTGCGGTTCCCATCTTATCGAGGAGTGGTATAGGTACTAGGCGATCCCAGGCGGCAAGGCGGTGCGCGCAAATAGGCGTCCGCGAGAATGAGGAGGCGGTCAAGAAAACGACAAGAAAAGAACAAGTCTAAGGAAATGAAGGCGGGAGAGGAGCTAGAAAGGATAATGTCACAAGCCATTTCTACCTATGAAGCCGGCGAGAAAGAGACCTTATAGCAATCACAGGAGCCGACTACAACCGGCGAACCATAGCAAAATTTCTCGGCCACTAGAGCCAACCCGACAAGTCAATCCGGGCACCGAGGAGGAGCCAAGATTAGTGAAAATAGGGTCCCTCTTAACAAACGAACAATCTCAAGTGATTGATAACCCTTACGAAGGAGCACATGGACATATTCGCTTGGCAAATGCACGATATGGAAGGAATTGACCGGAAGTCTGCTCGCACCACTGCGGATAGACCCCAAGTTCAAACATATCGGACAAAAGATGAGAAGAATCGCACCCGAGCTACAACCGGCGGTGGAGGCCGAATTGAAGAAGTTGTGCGCAGCGGGAATCATTCGAAAGGCCCAATACCCACAATGGATATCTAATATGGTGATATTCCCTAAAAGAAATGGGGCGTGCGAATCGCATAGAATATAGTGACTTGAACAAAGCGTGCCCAAAGGACAGCTTCCCTCTCCCCAGCATTGATCAGCTAGTGGAATCCATTGTCGGGTATAAGGCGATAACTCTCATGGACGGATACTCAGGGTACAATCAGATACCCATGGCCCCCGAAGATCAAGAGCATACATCCTTCTTCACACCGAGAGGACTGTGTTGCTACACCAAAATGCCATTTGGATTGAGAAATGCCGGCGCCACCTATCAAAGGTTGGTGGAAGACATGTTCGAAGATAAAATACACGACACCATTGAGGTGTATGTGGACGATATGTTGGTCAAAAGAAAGGTGGCCGACAAGCACATCGACGACCTTCGAGGCATATTTCAAACCATGAGAAGATACAAGATGAGGGTCAATCCGGCCAAGTGCACCTTTTGGGTCACCTCGAGCAAGTTCTTAGGATACATAATCACCGACAAAGGAATTGAGGCCGACCAAGATAAGGTCAGAGCCGTTGTGGAAATGCCGTCGCCTGTAACGGTAAAAGACGTGCAACGATTGAATGGGAACTTGGCGGCCTTAGGGCGATTCATTTCTCGGTCATCCGACAAATGCAAGGACTTCTTCGGGACGCTACGAAAAGGAGAGAAGTTTAAATGGACCGAGGAGTGTGAAGAAGCGTTTCAAAAGATAAAGCAACATCTCGCGAGTCTACCGTGTTGCAAAGACCGAGCCCGAGGACATACTAACGCTATACCTTGGGGCAACTAGTCACGCCATCAGCGCCGTCCTAGTCAAGAATGCGGGGGAAGAAAAGCCGGTGTATTTCATAAGCAATACCATGAGCCCGGTAGGAGGAACTACACCAGGATCGAGCAACCGATATTAGCACTAGTGTTTGCAACGCGAAAACTTCGGACATACTTTCAAACCCATAAGATTAGGGTGCTTACAAAGTCCCCCATAGAGTCGATACTCGACGGTGCAGCCCGAGTCGGGCGGATCTCCAAGTGGAGTGCGCAAATAAAGCGATTCGACATCGTTTACGAGATGAGAACATCGGTAAAAGCACGAGCGGTGGCGATTTCTGTGGACTTCCCCCTCGGCGACGAAGACGAAGTAGAAGATATACGGAATGGAGGAAGACCGAGAAGACCCATCCGACCTGCTCGAGTCATGCAGCCCGACACGGTGGGAGGTTTTTCGTGGATGGGTCATCCAATAAAGATGGGTCGGGCTTGGGATTGGTCTTCACGACGCCAAAGGGGAAAAGATGGTCCACTCCTTTAGGCTCGAGTTTAAGGCAACTAACAATGTCGCGAGAATACGAGGCGGTAGTACATGCCTTGCGCTTGATAGTGGAGATGGGAATCCAAGAGGTACGGCTTACGAGAGACTCCCACTGGGTTGTCCGACAAATCAATGGGCGATCGCCATACATGACCCTCAACTACAGAAATACTGGGAGCTCGTCCAATTCTACATCGGCCAGATACCGAGCATCAAGTTTCGACACATCTGTATGAAGGACAATCGCCACTCGGACGCCCTAGCGTATATTGCTTCCATGTTGACAGACTCAAGCGTTGAAGGTATCAGAATCATAAGGGTCCTAATGCCTTCGATGCCGAGATCGTGGATATCGGCGCACATGTCGCGGCAACCACTACCGATCAATATCGGGCCGATGATTGGAGGAAACCGATTCACGAATACCTCGAAACATGAAAGTTGCCTAGGGGCGGCCGAGATCAACAAGATCAAGAGCAAAGCCACTGCGTACGAACTTCGAGATGGCGCCCTATACGAGAAAGTCATATCTAGGGCCATTGCTAAAGTGCCTGAGTAAGGAGGAGGGGCACATGATCCTCAACGAATTGCACTATGGGGTCGGAAACCACGGCTCGGGTCGTAGCCTACGGCACGAGCTAAAACCATGGGATACTTCGGCCATACATGAATGAGGACGAAGCATATGGCCCTCGTTTGCGACGAATGCCAAAAATTTGGGAAGAAGATACATGCACCTAGTAACATTAAACTCATCATCGAGTCCATGGCCCTTCGCTAAATGGGGAATCGACATCGTGGGACCATTACATGTCGGATCGGGACAAAGGAAGTACTTAATTGTAGCCACCGACTATTTCACCAAGTGGGTTGAGGCCGCTCCATTGAAACACATACGGGATAAAGATGTTTTCAATTCATCCGGGAACACATCATATGCCGCTTTGGAGTTCCGCAAAGCAATCGTCTCTCTGAAAACGGAAACAATTACAAGGCAAGAACATCGACTGCTATTCAACACTTACAACATCCGAAAGAGCAAGTCTACGCCCCTGTACCCCCAAAGCAATGGACGAGGCCGAGATCACAAACAAGACTATCGCCGATAACATGAAGAAGAAGCTTGAGCGGGGAATATGTGGAATGGTGCGAAGAACTCTACAACGTTTTATGGGCATATAGGACAACCCGCGAGAGGCGACCGGATTATCACCTTTCATGTTAACATACGGGACCGAAACCATCCACGCCTACGCAGGCGATGATACCCACCACAAGGACCGAAGCATGGAGGCGAAACATCTCAGCAGATCTTATCCTGGCTAAACTCGACGACCTAGAAGAAACAAGAGAGATGGCCCTGCAGAAGATGGAGAATTATCAACAAAGGATCCAACGAGAATACAACAAACGGGTTCGACCCAGAGAATTCCAACCAGGACAGTTGGTACTAAAGCATCTACCTAGTTATGAGCGTGATAAAAAGGGCGGTAAGCTTGCACCACGATGGGGAGGACCCTATACTATTGTTGAGAAGGTCGGAGAAGGGGCATACAAGATACTAAAACCAGACGGAACACCCGAGCCACGACCGTGGAATGCTTTCGCGACTAAAGCTATATCATCCATGAAATCAGGTAAGATATCTTGTCATTTATTTCCGTGAAAGGCCGCGTGGGGTTGGAAATATGACAAGTGCGTCTGAATGGTCGTTTCGAACCCGGGGGATGGCATTGTGCAAGTGTCGGGGCGACTTACACTAAGACGGACTATTCGAACTCGGGGCGATGGCGGTGTGCAAGTGCTTGAGGTAGTCCAAGGGCCACGGCGGTTGGAAACCAAAGTGGCCGATTGTCGAGGCATGAGTACTCGACAATCGAGCGGCGATCAACATTGCTCTCCTCGCAAGTGGCCGAAATCACTTGCCCAAGAAGATTAATCGATAACTTCTTGGGATGTCGATCCCATAGAAACTAGGGAAGACCAACTACCCTTCCACTAGATCTCGAAAGACGGTGATGAGATACCTCAATCAGGACATGGCATCGGGCCGATGATCCTCCTTGTTGAGTGTGTTCGACGAAGCGGCATTTATGACTAACCTATCTATTCATGCAGGCACACATAACAAGGTCACGAAAGCAAACCACACATCATCAACTCAACATAAATAAGGACAAAAGAACATGCATAATAGCGTCGGTAGCAAGAAAAACAACCAAACCGGCGACGCAAAGACCCCATTAAAAAGTTTGCAAGAAATTAAAGGTGTTCGAGCGGATTACAACCCAAGGGAAAGGGTAAGAAAGCGACGCAGCGCTGCAAAATACACGTTCACTCCTTCGAAGGTACGGGCCCCGGAATCGCCTTCTTAGCAGCGGCATCGGCCCGCTTCTTATCAAGCACTTTGCCTTCACACCGGCTTTAACCTTCGAGACAAGTTCATCATTAAACTTCGCCTTCTCGGCGGTAAGAAGATTACTGTGCCAGTGCCGTAGCGCCGCTTCGGCGGTGGCCACCCGCTCGAGCAGTGAGCCTCCCTCCCCTTCAATCGGGCATTCTCCTCTTCCAACGATGCCGCCTTCTTACGCTTCGGCTGCCAAAACAACAAGGACGGTCACCACACAATAACAAAGACTAAGACAACGACAAGAAAAGCGCAACATGAGGCACACCACCTTCCAACAAAGGGGAAACTACCCTAATGGTCTCTTCAGACTCAGACAGGCTACACTCGAGAGAATATAACTTCGAAGAAAGCTCTAAATATCGTTGTTCGTTAAACTCATTGGTGGGGCAGTACTTTTTGTGATCACTCCATTCGGCCCTCTGCCGGGAGTGGGCTATCTCGCAAACCCGATAGTTGAGAGCGAACCCACTCCAACTCCTCGAAAACCTTTTTGGATTCGTTAAGTTTCTCAAGGGATTCTCGGCTACACTTCTCGCGGCATCCCTCTCCCCCAAGATCCGGAGACGATCCGCATGCAAATCTCGAACACGAAGTCTCAACCGACCGCACCGACCCTCTAAGTTGTCGGCCAACAACGTTTTATCGGCAGCAATCCCCTGGAACCGAGCTAAGTTCGCCCTAAGATTGTCAATTTCCTCGGGGACATACTCAAAGTCTCGTAGCGATGTAGTTTGGACTGAATATCTTTAATATCGGCCTCTAAACGATCGATCTTAGCATCCTTGTTACTATCCTCTGTTGCAAGTTCGAAACGTGATCTCGTTCTATGTTCACTTCCCTTTTCAACAAACGATACCTCGTGGCAAAACTCGGCCTCACTTTAGAAGATTCGGCTAGGCGGGGAGTACTAAGCTCGGGATATTGGCACTACAAGATCAATCATAACTAGTTGAAAGTAAAATAAGTACCTTGGACCTCGGCCAACTCCTTCTCCAACTTCCGAGATCGTTCACGTTCTGCTGTAACAAGAGGCGAAGACTCTCCCTCTCGGCGACCTCCCGCGTTGGGAGGGCGGCATTCAAAAAAAGCGGTTGATATCCTACAAACACCATCATGATCGCACATAACACAAAACACGAGGGCATTTTCCGAGAAACAAACTCACCAGCAGATCAAAAGTGCTCTTCTTTCGACCGACCTCATACAATGAAACATCATTGATTTTCTCCTCATCTACGAGAGAGGCAAAATCCGGAGAAATAAGGGCCCCAAGAGAGTTGCACATAGGGCCCGAAACGGTGAAGGAGGTACTGCTGCCCGAATTAGGAACCACGGAAGAAAGAGACTTTGGCAACTCGCCTCCATCAGCAACATTCTCTACATCGCGAGTATTCGCAAGACCTCCAACACCACCCGACTTATCCTCCTGTCCCGACTTGTCTTCATCATTGAAGACGTCATCCTCCTCATCAAAAAGACCGTCATCATCATCACCATCAGACATGAGATACACAACGCCATCGGCGAGAACAACCCCCTCACTAGTTACCTCCCGGGGCGCACTCTCCTCTGGGGCAGGGACATCGTCCTTGAGTTCCTTGCCCCTCCCCTTGGGCTTTCCACCTACACGGGTAGATGAAACATCAGAAGACTTCTGAGGCGACTTCCTCAGGAAATGTGATATAGTCAGCCGATCTTTGGGATCCTCACCATCCCTCGCCGAAGCACCGCCAGCCTTGTCAACCTTCAGCTTCTGCACAGGAGCCGATGTCAGAACCATGCAAGGCAACAAATAGGGGCACGTACATGTACGTCAAATAAAAAATGAGTATATTTGTTACCTTCCCTGTCTCCTCCTCGGCTCCTGCAACTCTATCCCTCTTCCGATGAACAAGAGGCTCAGTAGGAACACCCTGGGACTTAGTCTGGAAAACACCAAAATTAAAACGTCGCCCGAGCCAATCAATCAAGCTAGAAAAATAGAGAAATACACTTACCCGATCGATATTGACCACCCAGAAAGGATAAGACTCGGCCGGAGGAGGAAATTTGCCACTTAGAAGAGGGCCTAAATGGCCAATGGAACCCGATCCCAAGACGCGTCATTAGTGTGACGGGCATGCTTGTTGGAACTCTTCCCCTCGGGATCCTCATCCAACGAGAAGTCTCCCCGACACCTTCGGGAAGAGTCTTATGGCGATGAGGGTGGCGGCGTGAAAACCGGCAAGATCGCCGTTGGTAGTGGTCCCGCTCCGATAATTATCAACAAAAGCTGCGGGAGTATATCGCTCGCTTGGGAAGGATCGTAAGTAGACCAAGCAGTAGGAGCACACTCGCCTCGGCTACGCCTCTCCCACTCGGACAGAATACGAAAAGTGTTGCCATTCCACTGAGCCAAGGCGCGGGACGGGCGAATCTTAGAAGGGCCTCGTACCCGAGAATGGGCGGCTAGGATCATACAAAGGGAAACGCAGCCCGAGCTCTAGCTAGCCCACAGTAACAATGGTCGCCTCGGCCGAATGTGAAAACCTCAAAACATCATATTTTCTCAAAACACCTTTTGGCTCGACAAGAGCCCGACGTCATACCCATAGAGGTCGAACTCATCTTTTAAGCTGTTGAACAAATTGCTCATCCGATAAGTCCTTAGCGACTCTCTTGTCGGCCCTACAACAAAACGAAGAAGGATCATCAGGAAAGATAAAATCTAGAGAGCGATAATCATACTTGGAGGGACTCTCAATAACAAACAGGGAATCAAGGGATACGCCGTCGTCATCAGAAAACACATAACTCATGCACCTTTTTCCGTCATCGAGGGAGTTGAAGACGCCATGAGAATTAGTAGAAGGAACGACGGAGAGGGGCAAAAATACGGCGGGATCGGAAGTTGCAGCGGTGACGGAAACTGAGAAGATGCAGAACGATGGAGAAGAAAGGAAAGAAACCTGTGGCAAAATAGCGGATGACAATGAAGGAGAAGTAGACAGAGAACGGAGAGAAATAGAAAGATGGCGAAGAAAAAATAAAGAGGGAATGAGGTTTAGAGTCGAGGTTTATAAACCCGTCCGATGGTAACAAGACGAGGAGGTGAACCGGTTGCAACGCACGAAGGAAGTGGGGAACAGCATGGCGAAAAACCCGGCATGACCGAGGACGTGGGAAGACGAGGCGGTTTCTTCCCCACGTGTCGATCACACGAGTGGAAGAAGGGGCATAAATGTAGGTGTAAAGAATCCGTGGAGCCAGGTGGAACCATCCTAACCAAGGGCGTACAGGGCGAGACGAACACTAGAAGCACTGAATCACCGCACCAGTGTCTGGGCACGAGGAAGAGGAACGAGAGACGACTCGATAGGCCGACATGATGGAGGAAAAGTTCGATGTGATGCTCGTCGAGTTCGAGGGGAATTAATGCTCGACGGGGTTGGTGAAGAGATAAGGAAGACTCGGTCAAAGTAAGACTCTGCCAGGAATTTCAAAGGCGACGCTGATCCCCCTACCTAACAAGCGATATCGGATGATGTTACCGCTCGGCCATACGCTTCGACTCGAGCAGTAGGGAAGACCGGGTGAGGCATCGGAAAGACATCCGAGAAGAGCATCGAGGAGTATGTATCGGGCCCAACACTGTAATATCGTTGTATCGCATTCTATAGCTATAAGTATGGATCATGTAGAGAGCTAGAAAGGCAAGTGAGAAGGGAGGCAAGAGAGTATACCAAGAGATAGAGAGAAAACACATAATTTGTAATCGTGAAAAGAGTAATAAGATCATCCCTTCACCCCGTGGACGTAGGTAATCTTGCCGAACCACGTATATCTTGTGCCCTTCTACTTCTCTTCTTTACTTGACTTCTTTAAGCATGTCTTGAGATTCTTTGGATGTAGTGGTATGATTTTCTACTCCTACACTGCCGTAATTAAGGCACCAAGTTAAATTCAGTAGCACGAAGAAAGACATTTTCTCCAATAAATTCATCGCATCTCTCATGGGATTACCTCTTCACGTGGTGATAACAAGCAAAGTTAATTTATTCAAGTAGCAACTTTAAGAGCTGCCCCAACTTTCAAGATGTGTTCACAGGGCTTTTGCAACTTGATCTAGAACAGCTCTTCAATTTGCTAGGGCCTATTCAGATTATTTGAATGAGTTGCTGAATTACCATCTAAAATCCAAATATAATCTCTATGTGATGGTGCTATTGGTGCAGTGCAGGATATAATCTCTTTTGCAACTTGATATAGAAATGACTCTTCAATTTTCTAGGGCCTATTTAGATTATTTGAATGAGTTGTTGAATTACCATCTAAAATCCAAATATAATCCCTATGTGATGGTGCTATTGGTGCAGTGCAGGATAAGATGTGCAGTGGTGCAGGATAAGAAAAGTCCAAACTTACTTTTTCCTCTGTGTCTCACGTGATGTGCATGTGCTTTATTCACACAAGTATTTTGTATGAGTATCTGTAACAGTCATGTAGTCGGGTTAAGCATACTATAAGTATGTGTCTGTATTAGCTGTAAAGTAAGGTTGGTTTTACTCTCTCTATAATGAATGTGTGTTGGTTTTAATCATGAAGATACACTCTGTTATGGTATCCGACAGGTGAAGTTATGGTTTTCAACAATCGTTCCTGTTATTCTTCATCAATCGATCTTCTTTTCTTTTGTAAGATCATACCAGAGTGTATCAATTTTATCACACATTGAGAGATTTTCTGATTAAAATCTTGTTTTCTCATCCAAGATTTCAAGTTCTTTCTGAAGTGTAATCTTGGATCTTGATTTTCTTTTTCGATTTTCTTGAATTCATCTCTTCAATTCTTGTTTATTTTCATGATTAACGAATTTCTTGCATCCACACCTATGGAAAATCCAACTGCAAATTCATTTTCTCGTGTTCCTCTAGCTCAATTAACTGGATTCGTTCATTTGAAGCTTAAAGAGTATAATGTTTATACTTGGAAGAGCCTTATGACTCCGGTGATTCAAAAGTTTAAGCTGATGCGTTTTCTTGATGGTTCACATCCATGTCCTCCACAGTTTACTTCACCAAGGAATGAGATGAATGGAATTGAAAATCCATTGTATTCTGATTGGATTGATGAAGACTCGACCATTATTATGCGGATAAATTTAACAATTTCAGACTCTGTCATCGCTTATTTCTCAAGATCCTATTGGTGCAGTGCAGGATAAGCTGTGTAGTGGTGCAGGATAAGCAAAATTCAAACTTACTTTTCCCTTTGTGTCTCACGTGCTGTGCATGTGCTTTATTCACACAAGTATCATGTACGTGTGTCTGTAATAGTCCCGTAGTCGGCTTAATCATACTATAAGTATGTGTCTTTATTAGTTGTAAAGTACGGTTGGTTTTACTCTCTCTATAATGAATGCGTGTTGGTTTTAATCATGAAGATACACTTTTGTTAAAGAATATAATTCTTTGAAAGATGCTAGCACTTGCTCATTGGTAGATCCAGTTGAAGTACAGAATATTGTTGGTTATAAATGGGTATTTAGAATTAAATATAATCATGATGATACTATAGATAGACACAAAGCTAGATTGGTTTCCAAGGGATATCATCAACAACAAGGAATGAACTTTGATGAAACTTTCAGTCCAGTTGCAAAGCCAACAACTATTAGGATTGTGCTTTCTCTTGCAGTGCCGTTTGACTGGAGTATTCATCAACTGGATGTAAGTAATGCATTTCTACATGGTGATTTAAAAGAAACTATGTACACGGCACAACCTCCTGAATTTGTAGATCCTGACAGACCACATCAAGTTTGCCTTTTGCACAAGGCCATCTATGGATTGAAGCAAGCTCTAAGGGCTTGGTATGACAAACTCATTGCAGCTTTATTATCCCTTAAGTTTGTTCACTCAGTTGATGATCCCTCTCTGTTTGTTCACAAGGATGGCTCTCAACTCACCATTGCTCTAATATATGTTGATGATATTCTGCTCACTGGCTCTTCTTCTACATTTCTGCATTATGTGATTTCTCATTTGCAGCTGCAATTTCCAATTAAAGACTTGGATTCTATAAATTACTTTTTAGGCCTTGAATTAAAAAGAGATTCCAACTCTTTGTTCCTATCTCAAACAAAATATGCAATGGATCTTCTTACAAGATTTCACATGGAAGGAGCTAAGTCTTGTTCAACACCAATTGTTGCATCTACCAAACTCACAAAGGATGATGGTACTTTGCTGGACAATCCTACTGATTATAGATCATTAGTAGGGGCTCTTCATTATCTGATTTGGACTCTGCCTGAGATAGCATTTGCAGTGAATCTAGTTTGCCAGCACATGCATCATCCAACAACTACACATTTTGCTGCTGCCAAAAGAATTTTTCGCTATGTTAAAGCTATACTTGGCTTTAGTATTACTTTTACCAAAGGTACTTCTTTTTTGTTGGGTTTTTCTGATGCAGACTGGACTGGAAATGTTGATGATAAATGCTCAACAGGAGGACACTGCATTTTTCTTGGTCCTAACATCATTTCCTGGTCTTCTAAGAAGCAAACTACAGTTGCTAGATCCAGCACTGAGGCAGAATATAGGACATTAGCACATAGTGCTGCAGAGATGGTTTGGATTTGTTATATTCTTCAAGATCTTCACTTTTCCATACCTGCAATTCCTAAACTTGGTGTGATAATATCAGTTCTATTGCTTTGGCATCCAACCCAGTTTTGTACTCTAAAATGAAGCATGTGCATATAGATTATCATTTCATCAGGGAATTGGTGCGGTCAAAGGCATTGGATGTGCTCTATGTTGTAACCATTGATCAACTTGCTGACATTTTTACCAAGGGTCTCTATGCATTGCGCTTCTCCTTACTTAGATCCAAACTTCAGTTTGATCTTGCACCCTTCAGCTTGAGGGGGGATAAGTTGTGCATTGGTGCAGGATAAGCAAAATTCAAACTTACTTTTCCCTCTGTGTCTCACATGATGTGCATGTGCTTTATTCACACAAGTATTTTGTACGTGTTTCTGTAACAGTCCTGTAGTCAGCTTAATCATACTATAAGTATGTGTCTGTATAACCTTTAAAGTAAGGTCGGTTTTTGAAAAAGCGGGGGTCTAACAACCACACCCAATATTTCGATTAGCAATCTGTATGAACTAACTCCAATATACTTTCAAGAGAATCAACTAGACTCAATCATAATAAAGTATATCAAAGAGTTATATCTCTCTTTATTGATTCAATCCTTACTCAAGCAAATAGAAATCTACGAGTCTAATTGAATACAAGAGAAAACACTTGAACAGTACCAAAGACCAATGTTCTAGGATCAATCAATTTCAATCAACAAACAGAGATCGGATTTCCAATTGATTGATTCAAACTCACAACCTGTGATATTTCAATTATATAACAAAATAGAATGCGGAATAAAAATAACACAGACACCAGAATTTTGTTAACGAGGAAACCGCAAATGCAGAAAACCCACGGGACCTAGTCCAGATTGAACGCACACTGTATTAAGCCGCTACATACACTAGCCTACTACAAACTAACTTCGGTCTGGACTGTAGTTGAACCCCAATCAATCTCACACTGATCCAAGGTACATTTGCGCTCCTTACGTCTCTGATACCGGTAGGATACTACGCACTTGATTCCCTTAGCTGATCTCACCCACAACTAAGAGTTGTTATGACCCAAAGTCGAAGACTTTAATAAACAAATTTGTATCACATAGAAAAGTCTATGATAATAGATAAATCTGTCTCCCACAAAAATACCTATAAGTTTTTGTTCCGTCTTTTGATAAATCAAGGTGAACAGGAACCAATTGATAAACCAGACTTATATTCCCGAAGAACAGCTCAGTATTATCAATCACCTCACAATAATCTTAATCGACGCGACGAAAGAAGATATTGTGGAATCACAAACGATGAGACGAAGATGTTTGTGATTACTTTTATATCTTGCCTATCGGAGATATTAATCTCAAGCCAATCGTTACGATTGTACTCAACACGATAGAATCAGCAAGATCATGTCACACAACTACGAGAAAGTAGTATCGGTATGGCTTCACAATCCCAATGAAGTCTTTAAGTCGTTAACCTACGGGGTCTCGAGAAGAAACCTAAGGTTAAAGGAGAATCGACTCTAGCTAATACAAATAGTATCACACATGAGGTGTGGGGATTAGGTTTCCCAGTTGCTAGAGTTCTCCCTTATATAGTCTTTCAAATCAGGGTTTGAAATCAATGTTAGCTTAGTAACAAAGCATTCAATATTCAACGTTAGATGAAAACCTGATTAGATTCAAGCTAATATCTTTCAACTGTTAGATCGAAAACTTAGATTGTTACACACAAATGAAATGCACGATTTTAGGTTTGTGTAATCGTACTCAAACATGTACATTTGTTGGTTCAACAGTAGTTAACCAGATGGTTAGCCATATGAGAACTTTCATATCAACCATGTTCTTCTTTACCATAACTAGTTCAGATGACTCAAATGAACTAGTTTGAGAGTTGTTCAATTGCTTACATATTATAGAAGTATACAAGACACAATCGAAGCAAAAACGATTTGATTCACTCGAATCGATTCATGAACTTTATAGCCACGGTTTGCAAACTTGCATTCCTTAGATAATATAAGTATAAGTTCACGAACAATCATTTTTAGATATAACCAACCTAAGTACGCGGACTGAGTACGCGAGCTTAAGTTCCCGGAAGGAGTTCACAAACTCCAGCAGATATTCTCGGAATGAGAACTTCTGCCGGTTCACGGAATGGGTTCGCGGACTGAGCTCACAACTCTTGTTCCGGCTTTCCTGATCAACAAAGTACGCATAATTTGGTTTAAGGAATAAGGACTTATACATATAATTGTTACCACACACAATGCTTATATCCAACAATGATTATATAATCTAAACTCTCATTTCAATCATTGAAACATTCTTAGAGGACGTTGTATAGTTGTTATTCACAAACCATTTTTCGTCAAAGCCATTTTCAAAGTGATTGAAACATATCATGACTTTCATCACTAGGTAAAGATGAACTTGGACAAAGCAAAAGCTTACCAACACATATTTCGAGAAATAGATAGGCGAGATAAACTCGGATCGAAATAGCAAATGTGTATAATCAAAGTCTATATAGTAAAACGACTTTTGTCTCAAGATTTGATATAGAGTAGATAGACTTTTGAGTGATAGATAAGTTCAAGTATCCACATACCTTTTAGTCGATGAAGATCCACCAGTTCCTTGAGTAGTCCTTCGTCTTGTATGATGATCGCCATGGAGTTCTTGAGCTCAACTACACTTTCTATCCTAGTCCGAGACATTAGCTATAATAGACTAGAAATCAAGACTTATAGTTTTGATCACTAACATTGACAAACATGCTTGAGATAGCAACGCATGCGAGTTCGACCGAGCAGTGCTCTAACAGTTTTACTCTCTCTGTAATGAATTTGTTTTGGTTTTAATCATGAAGATACACTCTGTTAGGTGCATTTTGATATCTTTCGAATTTGAATATACTTTAAAGGGAAGATCATAAAATTCATTAATGGATCTCTATGGCATCATCATATATATATGCAAAGGTAATTTCAATAACATCTTCATGGATTTTCTTGCTATGAAAAAAGTGACCAACAATTACTAATTTTTCTTATCGTTTTTATAGGCCAAGTGAAGAGAAGCAGCTGGCTTGGCAAAGTTTCAGTCAGAATTAGGGCCTATAAGAGTAACTCCAATGGGCACCATCAAATCTGTTGATTTACTTGCCCAGGTGGATAGACAAACTGAGTTTTGTGCAATAGGGAAAAGGTTCCCCGAGATAGGTTAAGCCGAGGGGGTTATTATGGGATGGTCGTCCCATACTGAGATGAGTCTCGGATCAATCTAAGAATAGGCTTATCTCAAAGTAAGACAATCGTCCCACATTGCACCGACAATGGTCGGATTTACAATGGCTAGTTTTCCCCACTATAAATAAATAATCAACATTCAACCCACACCAAAGTTTAATCTTCTCTTTAACCTTTGCACTATAAATCATTCACTTGAAATGTCTCATAAGGTTATTGTTTCTCTCTTTTTTTGAAGCCAAACTTGAGGCTACTATAAATAAGATAGGTGGTAATTTTAGAAAATTGAAAATCGTAAAAAGGAAAGAGTTGTGCAAGTTTTAGAAGTTAATCCAAGAAAATGTCCTGCTAAAAGGCAAAGAAAATCTCTAGTTTTCAAAGTTAACAACCAAAGTTTCAAAAACAAAGGCGAAACAGTTCACGAGCGCGTTGATTGGAAGATACGTCAAATGAAGAAAACCAGGAGGCCAAAGATTGTACTAGATTTTTATCGATGTCAATATTTAAGTTCTTATTATTGTCTATGTTTATATCTTGTAAAAGAAGTGGCAGTAATTAATGAAAATATTTAAACCTTAAATTAGACTTCTATTTTATATTAAACGATACTTACTACATTTAGACTTGCATATAAAGAAGTAACTTTATTTTTATAACGCTAACAATAACATCAAACCATATCAAATTCAGGGACATAAACCTTATGGAGTTCATAGCATTCAAAATGCTTAAAGTCTCTTCCGTTTTCTTCAATAAACTGGGATTGAGCCATAGTTTTCTGAAAAATGGATAAACAACAAGTTAATAATATGATTTTAATTAAACTATGATGTATTTACTCAATGAAGAAAAAGGTATTAAGAGATATACTGACCAGTTCTTCGTTGGACAATCCAGAATTATCACGGTGAATCATCCACAAAACTACTGTATAACATCTGACATCCTTATTGATGAATGAAAATCTTAGTTTAAAGATCTTACTATTTCTTAAATGTTCATTTCGCAACGCTACAAACCTTTGACATACCCTATCCAAAAAAAAGTCACTGATCATATTTCTTATTACAATCTGTAGCCAACATCGACTAAGAGTAACTTCTTCTTCCATAGTAAAGTGAGGGAGAACCCTTTGGGTGCAGTACAGATGTGATTGAGATGGACCATCTTTAAGGATGTTGAAACAAGCTTCGTAAAGAAAATATTTTCCGTGAGTTTCCTTCAATTTACCTATAGCTTTTCAGAATACTTCAGCTTCAGTTACACCGATACATTTTTCTCGGTCAATTTTCCTTACCTTAGCAAGAAATCTCTTGACTGCATGATCAATTAATTGAAAATGCGAATATAATCCCCGAGCATCTCGGTTTATGGGATTCCCCATTTCTGAAACAAATAGTGTGAAAATGTTCTTCCAGATAGACGTGTGCGACATGGCTTGATCATGCATATCATTTTCTATAGTATGAAAAACATAGGCTTTACAAATAGCTAAATCCTCTTCTTGAGTAAATTTAGGACCACGAATTCTAGCAGACATTTTTCTGGGATTTTTATTATAGAAGTTTGAAAATGAAAGATTAAGATAGAAAAGGTGTGTTTTTGGATCTGAAATCGTTTGAGTTTTATAGGGGATGGAATAAGAGCCGTTGGATGAGACTAGCGGTTACCGGCTCAATCAAGGACGATCGTCTCAATGTGAGGCGAGATAACGGCTTTATTATAACGGTCATATTTTTCCTTATATAAATCATACATTGCAACCAATATTTTCCAAACACAACCAAAAACATTCTCAACCGAAAACGTTCTCAACCAACACCATGTTTTCTAAAAGTAGAGGAAAACAAATATTATGTGTGGAAGCAAAAGAGTTCTGTCCATTATGTTTCATGGATGACCATAGGCTGATGCAATAGCCTTGGATGTATTCTAAGTGTCCACAAGTAGGTTGTTCAGCTAACAGAATGGTCATTGAATCACAACCAGAAAATCTTAGGTATGTGCAATGTCAAGATCCTAACTGTCGTGAAGAACCACGCATGCTAGAAACTTGAAACTTAAAGAAAAGTTGAAGAAGTCACAACACGACCATGAAGTATAGTCTACAACACAGTTGGTTAGTAGATGCTCAAGCCCTGGTTATTCATATTTTATGCAGTTGCACACTTCAACAGAAGAAGACACATTTGGAAAACACTT
The DNA here is from genome assembly GCA_023531295.1 of Papaver armeniacum. Classification (NCBI taxonomy): domain Eukaryota; kingdom Viridiplantae; phylum Streptophyta; class Magnoliopsida; order Ranunculales; family Papaveraceae; genus Papaver; species Papaver armeniacum. The sequence continues at coordinate 24,659 of JAJJWW010006652.1, read as the reverse complement.
CTGGAAATGTCCATCGTGTTTTAAGTTGTAGTGGACTGATTAAGTGAGTGAAATGATTCCACCATCGTTATGTTGTCTTATAATGTAAATGTCTTTGTATGACCAATTTGAAAAATTTCATTTTTTGAATCAAAGTACATTAGATCAAATAAAATTACATTAGACTCAATTAAAACTAAATCATAAAAGTGAGGTAATCAACATCTTCATTCATGGAGCGGCTGGTGGAGCATCTAGAAGGCAGAATGCGTTGAACCTGTAAAGTTTTGTAAGGATGTTGAGACAAGCTAAAAACTGAAAAGGTCTTCCGTTAGTTTGCTACATATTGCTGCAGTTCTTTGAATCACTTCAGCTTCAGTTTCACCGTTAAGCCTATTTTGGTTAATCTGCATTAGCATACTAAGAAATTTGTTGACAACACGATAAATTGATTGAAAACGAGAACACAATCCATTAGCATCACGGTTTCTCAGATTCTCCATTTCTGCCGCGAACATTACAAATCTTGTTTCCAAAAAGTCGTTTGCTAAAAATTCATAACATTGTGGATATTTTCTCTTGTTGGAAAAACATAATCTATACAAATTGCTAAATTTTCTTCCTGAGTACTTGAGAACCACGAACTCTGATATCCTTTATTAAAAAAAAAAATTGAGAATAAGATTTTGAGAATGAAAAATGAAGATTGAAGTGAAATTATAAGAAGTTGTGGTGTAGAAGGTGCGGTTTGGGAGTTGAAAATGGATGTACTTATAGAGAGTGGAATCAGAGCCGTTGGATAAGAGTAGTCGTTGCCGGCTCAATCAAGGACGGGCGTCTCATTGTGATAAGAGACTCGTCTCTACTTGCGCCGAGACTCGGCTCATTATAGGCCGGCTGGCCTATGTGGATGTGTTCGTCTCAAGTTGACCCGACCGTATCAACTTGAGGTTTGATGGGAAAACCATTTTGTCCATCCATTTTGAGTGTTTTTCAGTCCCATTGTGGGCGTATAACGGACAAATCTGTTACTTTGTGAGTCCCATTGGACTTACTTTAAGAGCATACAAATATGTTGTCCTCTTAACTATCTAACTGGTAGAGCAACACTGAGCAACTGACTCAGCTCACACATACTTTATGTTGGTATTTTTTATAACGAAAACTTTATGTTTGTTTCTAAATGTTTGTATGTTTGTTATGATGTTCTCATAAACAGTACTTTAATTTGATATTGGCTCTTGCTCAGCAATGTTAAATTCTATCAAAAAAAAAATTTAAAGTAAGACTTCCACTAACAAATTAGAGCGAAAATAAGTCTATAATGTGGAACATCAGGCATACATATTAACTGTTATTTAGAAATTGGCTTTAAAAGTCGTAGTTATTTCTTTATTCTAATATGTCTCTTATTTTGAATTCTAGTTATTTTTAGGAGTCCTAGCGCAAGCCCAACAATATAAAAAGGATTTTATAAGTTTTGTTTAACACAACTTATACTTTTGCTAAGTATATCCATACATTTTATGTTTTCTTCAGATTGAGTTATTTTTCTTTCAGATTTTGTTTTCTGAGCCACGCATCCCTTCAAGGCTGTAAACTCCGTTTTGCATTTTTCTTATTTGTTAGATTGAAAATATATTCTTAAAAGAAACATCACAACAAATAAAAAAAACTAGAGGGGTTAGGAGGTATCCAACAAGTCTGAGGCTCAGAGCTCAGACTAGTATTGTTGGTGATATAATGACCTCTTCTCATCCCTTTGCTTGTTGTCATGCTATTGAAATATTGTATGCTTACTTCAATTGGATTTGGTTTTAATCCCTGGAATACACATATGAATCTTGTTTCCAAATTTTAGAACTATCATTAGCCATTTTAACTAGTCATCATCTAATCTGCTGAAATCGTTAATCAAACCATCACATGGTCCATTCTTTAATAGAAGTATCAGCTGCTTCCATGCTTCTTCTTGCTTCAGTAATGAAAGTTCATATATCCCTAGAAAATAAACAGTCTCATCGAATATGTTTGGTGGCTTCTACAACCTGATGACACATGTTACAGTGCTTCTCTCCATAGTGCATGATTCTAGCCATTCTTTCACTGGAAGGGATAATATCATTTCCACATCTTCATAAAAAAGTCTTTATTCTTGTAAGTATGTTTAAGCTCCATAATTGCTTTCATAACTTCCACATATGTGCATCATAATTGTTAGTACTATGCTTGATATTTACGCAGCAGAAAACTAGTTATGCCTTACATATATATCCAGGGAAGGCTCTTCCGTATACATCACTAGCCAAAACAAAACACAAATAATCAGGTGGGGTATTAACACGTTTACGCTTTAGATCAACCACCTTGTGATGCGCATATTTAACGCTAAATTTACCATTTCGGGTAAGGATTCGTATAAGTTTTTCTGGAAAGGTAGCATGTATTCTCATGGCTAAGATTTTATACTTGCATCTTCAGCTGAGAAAAGTTGTTGGATAATTTTACTTGAACTAGTTTTATGCACTCTCTAAGTTATGTTTTTAGGTGACGCATACTAAACGATGTTAGCTAAAAAAAATAATAATAAATATTTTATTTATTATTTTAAAACGGGTAGCTAGCTCAACTGGTCATCCTCGTTCCTCAAAGGTTCATGCGCTCCAGGAGGTCCCAGGTTCGAGTCCCATATGGCGCAATATTGTAGTATTTGACATGAAAGGTAGAGTTAGTTTGCCCCCCTTGCGACATAATCAACCCCCTATCCGCTTCGGCTTCCTTGGATGGTACCTCATGAGGCTCGCTGGTAGGCTAGCACGGCAACCTGAGGCTCGCTAGTAGGCTAGCACGGCAACCTGTTCAATTAATGTAATAGTACGCCATTGGAGCTTAGCTTGTTAAGCTTCCAACTGGTTTCGGCGATGGAGCTTAGCTTGTTAGGCTTCCAACTAGTTTCATATAATATTAGTTATTATAAAATTATATTATATATATATATATATATATATTATTATAATTTCTTTTTCTTTTTTGCTAAGTTCTAATATTTCAATAATATCCAAGACAATCAACAATGTGTTATAACCGAAAACTCTAATAGACTCAAACGCCACATTGGTCAGAAAATGATAAAAAAAATTTTTTAGGACCCTCCGTTTTTTTTTTTTTTTAATCATTTGTTTACAAAAAAAAAAAAAAAAAAAAAAATCTAGAGCCAAGCGAGCATAAAATTCCTACTGTTACATTCTAATTTAAGGCACATTTTTTTTTTTTTTATAAAAGATCAACTCTTCATTAATAATTCAATGTTAAGTTTACAAAGAGTTTCAAGACATCATGATAGAGTGATAGAGAAACACCATACAATACTAGTACACAACCAAGTATTCTGGCAAGAAAAGAGAAAGAACGCCGGAAAAAGACTAGAAAAGTGTATGTAAGAACCGATTGAATCGGAGGAGAAATGGTTTTTGGATCACAAATCCACCATTTTTGTTGATTTTCTTCTTCTTGAGAAATAGATACTCCAAAATAGGAGTGGTTTGCTTTGAGTCTTGAATTTCCCTATGAAGATTCCAGCCGTCGGAGTTCGTCACGATGATCTTGAACCCTATGAACATTAACAAAGAACGACCATAAAAGTCGATTGAAGATGCTATATAAGCATAGAAAGAACCACCATAAAGATGGAGACAACTTGGCGCCGGCAAGGGGGAATAGATCCCAAAACTAAACCTAAAAAATATTATAAACTTAGCTAATCTATGAAATAACTTGCTAAAACTAAAAGGAAAAGGTGGGTACTGCTCGAGATCCACTCCAAAAGGAGTAGATCCGAGCGGTTGAGGCTGCTTAGGAGTTTGGGTTTTGGTCGTCGGAAATCGCCTGAGAGAGAGTAGAAGAAGAAGAGAGAAAATTTTTTGATTGTTTGGAACTGAGTATCGGTGTATTTAAGGCACTTAATGAACACTTAATCATCTCCATCAAAGAATCAAAAGTGATGTCTCTTTGTAACAAACTAAAACAAAGTGGATTGGAAATATGGAATATCAACATTGTACCCCTAGCAAGCCAAAAAACTGAACTAGAAAGAAAAAGACGATGTCATTCCTCAATAATGTAAAAAGAACAATGACCTGGCTAAAATAACGAGTATCAACGACACCAAGTGATCAGTAACCGAATATGCACTTCTCAGGGGTGAATCCAACGACAGCGTTAGAACCCAAAGGAACTTCAAACTCACACGTAACTCTAGGTTTGAGCTTAGGAGTGTAAATAACACCAGCTTTGAATCTCATCTTGAGATATAACTCGACTAGAATATTGAATTTCCCATCAATTTTATCTTTACCGTATTCACCTTGTATAGAGTTAGAACTTGATATTTGGGTAGAATATCTTACACCGCTTTCTTGTGGAGATAGAGATGTTATTTATATCTGAAGTTAAACAGAATTGTTACAAGTTGTTACAGATTTTGAAAAACTGTTCTAACAAATAACGAGTTTAATGCTAACTTAAAGACCGAGCTACAAGCCTAATGACTAGATCTTCTGTTTCACTCCTCTTCTGACTGATGATGCTGTTGAGACTTTATAGGAAGACTGGCAGTTGTGTTAACACCTCCCCTCAAGTTGTACTGTAGTTGATGGATGTGCAACTTGGACCTAAGAATCTGAAACCTTGGTGAAGCAAGCCCCTTAGTAAAAATATCAGCAAGTTGATCCCTTGAACTGATGAACCTGGCATGTAATTGCTTACCAGCAACTCTCTCCCTTACAAAATGAAAATCTATCTCTATGCTTGGTGCGAGCATGAAACACTGGATTAGCAATGAGATATGTTGCACCGAAGTTATCACACCATAACATAGGTACTGATATTGTTATTCCTAGTTCATGCAGTATCCAGATTAATTCCGAAGTTGTAATGGCAATGCCTCTATATTCTGCCTCGTCTTGGATTTCGAGATCGTTTTACGCTTTCTCGCACTCCACGATATCAAGTTTCCACCAAAATAGACACAATAACCACTTGTAAATCTGCGATCATCTAAACAGCTAGCCCAGTCCGTATCCGAATCGGCATGAAGAGAAAAGTCTGGAGAAGATTTGAGATGCAAGCCATAGTCTACCGTGATCTTAAGATATCGAAGAATGCATTTTACCAGTTCCCAATGTTTTATATATGGATCATGCATGTATTGGCATACCTTGTTGACTGCTATGGATATATCTGGTCTGGTAAGATACAGGTATTGTAGAGCTCTAACCACACTGTCATACAAAGAGTAATATGCAAATCTCTTAGAACCTTGTTGATGTAGCTTCATGTTTGGATCCATTGGAGTGCAAACTGGTTTGACTCCATCCATTTTTGTCTTTTTCAGAAGATATATGACATATTTCCTCTGTGTGAGAACAACTTCACCTTTTTGCCTGATAACCTCAATGCACAAGAAGAAATTTAAGTCCCCCATATCCTTAATAGCAAACTCTGCACCAAGGTCTTTGATGAGTTGAGTTATACAAGTTTGAATTAGAACCCGTGACAATAATGTCGTCAACATAAACTAACACATATGTTAAAGGGTCTGCGACAGATCCCTTGAAGCCAAGTTAAAGCAAATAGTTACTTAATCTTGAAAACCAGGCTCGCGGCGCCTGTTTGAGTCCATACAAGGACTTGTGTAACTTACACACATGGTTAGGGTAATTAGGATCCACATAACCAGCCGGCTGCTTTATGTAGACATCCTCTTCCAGTTTGCCATGGAGGAATGCATTTTCCACGTCAAGCTGCTTCAGAGGCCAATTGTTCATCACAGCTATGGACAAAACTAGCCGAATTGTGCACGGCTTTATCACCGGACTAAACGTCTCCCCGTAGTCAACACCTTCTTGCTGGTTAAACCCTTTAGCCACAAGTCGTGCTTTGTGACGCTCTATGCTGTCATCAGGATTTTGTTTCACACGGAATACCCATTTTGAGCCGACAACATTCATGCTTAGTTCATACTTAACAAGTGAATATGTACCATTGCAAATAAGCGCATTGATTCGAGTAACCATGGATGTTCTCCACTTCGGATTTTTGCATGCTTCTGAGTAACAAGTAGGTTCCATGAAATTTGCATCTTGAAGGGGATGTTTTGTAGTAGATAAACATAACTTTTGAACCGGTTTTCTGATGCCTGACTTGTCCCTTGTTTGCATAAGATGAGAAGCTATCCCAGTACGAGATGATTGTGCATCTGACAGATCTGGATGAGCAGTACTTATAGAAGATGCTGCTGAGTTATCATGATCTGCAGAATGTTGTTGGGAAGATGGAACTGGTGATGCCTCAGAAACCACAGACGTAGCCATTATGTCAGATGAAGCGCTTGTTGTTGACAAGTGCTGGAGATTGTGGAGCACTAGTTTGTTGTATGCGCTGTAACCTTCTACTTCGAAAAGGTGGTGATAGAAAAATACTAGTATCAGATGGCATATTACCCGGAGGTTTCACTGGTACCAGCTGCTGCGTAGGCATGAATGGGAATGACTGTTCTACAAATCTAACATGACGAGTGATATATATTCGCGGTTCTTTATGCAAACACAAATAACCCTTATGTGCACTATTGTAACCTATGAACACACATGGTAATGACCGTGGCTCAAGTTTGTTTGAGTTATGTGGTCTTAGACAAGGATAAGCTAAACAGCCAAAAACTTCTAGGAATGAGTAATCTGGTGCTTTGTTAAAAAGGAGTTCTAATAGATTTTTCTTTTCTTTAGAAGATTTTGGGAGTCGATTTATTAAGTAGCAGGCTGTTGTAAACGCATCAGACCAGAAGGAGTAAGGCATATGTGCCTGAAACAAGAGTGCTAACCCAGATTCTGTAACATGACGAATACGTCTCTCAGTAATGCTATTTTGTGGTGATGTATGAGGACAAGAGAATCTGTGTTGAATGTCAGACTCATTAAGATATGTTGTGAACTTTTTGTATTCTAATGCATTATCAGATTGAAAAATCTTAATCCTATGTTCTGTGAGATTTTCAACTTGCTTGCGGAAGTGAATAAATGTTTGTAAAGCCTCAGAACGTTGAACAAGTGGAAATACCCAAGTGAAATGCGAGTAAACATCCATGATTAACATGTAATAACGAAAACCAGATATTGATAATTTTGGTGCAACCCAAATATCAGAAACAATTAAACTTAAGGGTTTATCATAACTAGTACTGCTAAGAGAAAAATGAAATCTTTTGCTTTTGCTAACATGACAGGAATTGCAATAATCAAACTGTTTATTGGAAACTGGTAAGGAAAACCTATGATAGATGGTAGAGACCGTACGGATCATGGGATGACCCATACACTTATGCCAAGTCGGTAAGGAAGATGCAACATGAGCTTCAGGCTTTTGTGGTTTGTCTAGTTTGTCCAAGCCTTCAAAAATATACAGTTCATTCCTATTCAGCCCGCGCAGCAGCATTGTTCCCGTGAGCTTGTCCTTTACAAAGAAATAAGAAGTGTGAAACTCAAAGAAAACACCATTATCTTTGCAAAATTGGGACACAAATAACAAGTTTGTTTTAATCTGAGGCACATGAAAGATATTATTTAAACTGAACAATCTTGAGTTATGTGTGAAAGTTGCATTACCAACATGAGCAATGTTTAGAGTATTGTCATTACCAACTTGCACTTGTTCAGTGCCATCATACTCATGAGGAATTGTCAAGTTCCTCAAATATGCAGTGAGATGATGAGTGGCCCCAGTATCCGTCACCCACTCATTGTTATGGTCACCTCCTGGAAGAGCAATGTAAGCAGCAAGCGGCTTTGGTTGGCTATTGTTTGGTTTTTCATACATAAACCAACATCTTTCTGCCCGATGGTTATTCTTCTTGCATATCTAGCATGGCTGTTCAAAGTGTTTAGAAGCAGGCTGATTGCGACGCTGGAAGTTCTGATTCTGCATTTGATTAGATCCACGATTCTGCTGATTGTAGTTCCTTAGACCGTTCCTGGCCAGGGATATTGAGTTGGAAGCAGCAATATTGGCGATGGGTTGCTGTATCAATGCAAGTTGTTGCTCCAGCTACATGTCAAACGTGAGCAGATGAGAATAGAACGTGTCCATGTCCATTTCTTCAATGGTACTTAAGGCAGTAACAATTGGATCATAAGCTTGATTCAATCCATTGCTGATGGTTGCTTCATCTCATCAATTGAGACATCATACCCAGTCGCTGCAAGCTGATCAAAAATAGTTTTAGCTTCACTTAAAAAGGCTTTGAGAGTTTTATTACCTTTGTTCATCGAATGGAGTTGTTTTTTAAGGCTCATCTTGTGAGCTCTTATTTTTGGAGCAAAGTGGCTTTCAAGTTTATCCCAAACTTGCTTTGTTGTATCCAAGCCTCTGACATGACATAAAACTTCTGGAGTTAGGGTAGAATTTAGCCATCCTACAAGCAACGAATCTTGAGCTTCATAGTCTGTGAACAGAGGGTTTATAGCTTCTGAATCTGGAAGGGTTTCTTGGAGGTTTTTCCTGTGTTCCATCAATGAAACCAGTGAGACCATATCCTTTGAGGATAGGTTTGAATTGTGTTTTCCAAATGGAATGATTAGTTTCTGTGAGTTTCAGAGTAACAAGATGGTGGATTTGGATATTTCTGAGGCTGTTTGTGTTGGTTGCCATTGATATTGTATTAGGTTTTTTTTTTTTTTCTAATGGAAGCATGTTTTGGATCGATGGGTGATACCAAGTTAGAACTTGATATTTGGGTAGAATATCTTCCACAGTTTTCTTGTGGAGATAAAGATGTTATTTATATCTGAAGTTAAACGGAATTGTTACAAGTTGTTACAGATTTTGAAAAACAATTCTAACAAATAAAGAACGAGTTTAATGATAACTTAAAGACTAGAGCTTCTGTTTCACTCCTCTTAAGGAAGACCGATCTTCCGAGACTTTATAGGAATACTGGCAGTTGTGTTAACATATAGATGGCAAAATTCTATGCCCTTCGAAAACTGGATGAAGAATAGTCATGTTCTTATGCCCTTGATAGAATGGTGTTAACGTAACCGAGTCGAATCTCTGACTGTCATAAAATGCTCTAGCTTCAATATGTTCGTAGTAAACACCGATCTTCTTGTTTGGTTTTCTTATATTTAAAGCTACTGCAAGATTGTAAAACAGTATGTTGTTATCCGTGAGATTGAATTGAGTAAGCGAAGCATCTTCGACATGGATTTTCAAGGGGTTTATCGGACGAAGGATGAACCAAATAATAAGAGCTAATATACCCAATGCGATGAGAGCATATAAAATCATCTTGTAGATACACTTTGGAATGCAACATAATATTCCTCCACATCCCATATTGATGCACAGAAATAAGAACACAAACAATCAAAATTGATAAAAGTAGAAATGCGAAACTATAGGAGAAAGAGAAGATTTGATAAGACTTACGGAAATGAAACTGAATTAGAATTATATATGCATCCGTAGTTTGTCGGCATGACGCGTTGCTTTCTTCCTATGGAGTACGGACTATATTTTAGACCAACGGATTTGGAATTTTCGGCTCCGGATCCTCAGTAACAAAATTCTATCTTCTTGTTTCCCATCTGTCCACTTTTTTAACTACCCCAACGTGACTAACTTACTATTTGGAATCCAAATTTAACCGGTATTCTTAGAGAGAAAAAGGTTCGCTTATCTATTTTTTTCTTGTTTTCTTCCTGGAATACTCCCTACATGACACCGTAGTCCTCATACCACGGTCCTCTGTATGTTCATCTCAGACATTAGTATTGGCCATCGAGTCTTCCTAAGATTTGATATTGGTACATTTTTTTTTCTTTTGAGTTGAAAGGATATATATTAAATGGGAAAAGAATATTTACAAGATTTGGATCAACGGATCCCCGTGAAATAAAAAGATAAAGTAATTACAAGTTCACAATATCCTCCCACTTATATAAGATTTGATTCATAGGATAATCTTTGAATATCTTTGTTGAAGAACTCCATAAACAGACATCTAAGATAGCAGCTTGTACCAACTCATCTGTCGATTTGATCCTTCCTCCATGCACCCTACTGTTACGTTCCAACCAAATCTCCCAAGTGATTGCAAATGGCAGAAGATGCCAAATAGTTTTTTTTTTTCTTCAAACTAGTATCTAATCTCCAACCTTTCAGCAAAGAAATATAATCTCTGTCCCTCACCCAGTTAACGTGTAGAGAAGCTGCAACTAAGAAATAGGTGATCTAGGGTTTCTACAACAGAGTTACAGAGTGGACACATATTACTCACAATATCAACCCTTCTACTTTGAAGCATACTTCTTGTAGGTACATAATCGTGAAGCACAACCCAGATAATGAACAAAACCTTTGGTGGTGCTATTTGCTTTTTGCTACTTTATAAAACTCTCATTCTTCGTCCACTTCAGCTAGTCTTTTGAAAGAAGCTTTAGACGAAAAATCTCCCTTAATGCAGTCTTCCTTCTGTTGATGTAACACTACATTCCTTATATCGTGTTTTAGTTCCAATAGATCAATTCTTTCCATAGGTCTAAAACTCTAGAAGATCAAATTCCATCATGTGTCAGCTTCCGACAAGTTAGCAATAGTTTCATTCTATTGACGACTAATTATGTAAAACCTTGGATATTTATCCTTCAGTGCCGCCTTATGAATCCACCAATCGTGCCAAAATCTCACTGTTCTTCCATTATTAACCTGGATAGTGACAGAATCATAAAAATCTTTGTTAGATTTAAGAATCTCAAACCACAAGCTTTTATCAGATGCCTCATTGACTTGCATTGGAGTCAAACAAGTCTCATCAGCTTTAGATTTTTCACACATAATTTTCCTCTACCAGGCTGTCTTCTCAGTGCAAAATCTTCCATGCCACTTAGCTAGTAAAGATCTGTTTACTAATATAATGTTACGGATCCCCAATCCTCCTCTATTTTTTGGCTTGCACACTTTCTTCCATGCTACCCAACTCATCTTCTTTGTATTTTCGTCTTCTCCCCATAAGAATTTCCTCATAATGCTATTGAGTTTTTTCTCCACCGAAACCGGCAAATAATACAAAGAAAGAAAATAAGTAGCCACGCTTTCTAAAGAGCTCTTAATTAAAGTGATTCTACCGGCCTTGTTTAGATATTTTCTTTTCCAAGGTGCTAATTTCTTTTGCATCCTTTGAATGACAGTCTCCCAAATTGCTGCGCTTCTTCTATTCGCACCTATAGGCATACCAAGATAGGTGATGGGTAGACTATCAGTTTTACAACCCAGTTCCTCAGCCAAGTCTTGCACCAAATCATCCGCACCTATACTAGTTATCGAACTTTTCTCTAAGTTCAACTTCAAACCTGTTAACAATTCAAACATCATTAGAATTATGAACAATCTTCGTACCTCCACCTTAGAATCATTGAGAAATATTAGTGTATCGTCTGCAAATTATAAATGCGAAATTGGAGTGCCTCCTTCTAACACCTTAAAACCACTCAGTCTGTTCGACTCGAAAACTTCAGTTATTAAATATGATAAAACCTCCACCACCAGTAGGAACAAAAAAGGTGACAACGGATCTCCTTGACGAATTCCTTTAGTCGGTTTAATTCTAGAAGTAGCAGCCCCATTAACTAGAATTGAGAACTGTGCACCTGTAACACACCATTGAATCCACTTGATCCATTTATCTCTAAAGCCATTTTTTCTCAAAATAGAAAACAAAGACTTCCAGCTGACATTATCGAATGCTTTCTCCATATCTATTTTGCATAGAATACCAGGTATCTTTTGCTTCAATCTGCTATCAATACATTCATTAGCTATCAAAATGCCATCTAAAATCTTTTTTTTTATGAATGAAAGCTCCTTGCGCATTAAAAATAAGACTTGGCATCACCATCTTCAATCTCTCCGCAAGCAACTTTGAGATTATCTTGTAGAAGCTGCTTATAAGGCTCAAAGGTCTGAAGTCCTTAGGTGTTGCTGAATCTTTTTTCTTTGGAATAAGTTTAAGAAAGGCCATATTTAACCTCCAATCTAACTTACCCTTTGTGTAAAACTCATTCACAGCTTCCATCACATCATGTCGCATAAAACCCTAGAACGCTTTAAAGAATTCTATGTTGAAACCATCCGGCCCTGGTGTCTTATTAGAACCGCAGCTCTTGATTGCCTTCATTACTTCCTCCCCTCGAACGATCTCTCCGGCCAATCTGATTGCGTGTTATCTAATCTCTTGAAATTCATGCCTTCAAAAGTGGGTGAAACTGCATTATTGGAAGCAAACAGTTTAGAATAGAACTGTTGAATTTCGTTTTTAATAGCATCCTGGTTGAAAACATCAACTCCATCAATTTCCAGTTTGTTGATACAATTTATCCTTCTCTTTGCGTTTGTTATTCTATGGAAATAATGAGTATTTTTGTCTCCCTCCTGAAAACCCCTTATTTTAGTCCTCTGATACGCCATCCTTACTCGGGTTAGTTTGACATTATTGAGCTGTACCAATAGGTTAGCTCTATCTTCATTCTGTTGATTAGATAATGCAACAGACTCCTCCAGCAAATTCAAAGAACCAATTTTGCCGTTTAGTTCCTCCTCTTGTAGTTTAACCTGCCCGAAAGTAGCTTTGCTCCAAGGCTTTATGAAGAACTTCAAATTCCGCAGATTTCTAAAGAGAATGTAACCTGGTGTTCCAGAAAAACTCATAGCAGCCCACCACGATTCAACTAGCTTAATAAAATCCGGGTGCTTAAGCTAGTGGTTCTCAATCTTGAAGCTAGAAGAATTTTGTATACTGGTAGTTAACTCCAACAAAATTGGGTTATGATCCGAAATCGTTCTGACTAGCGCTGTTTGGATTGCATTACATAACTTAAGATCGAAAGAAGTACAAACCAGAGTTTTATCCAATCTGCAAAGCAGTGGATCATCGTGTTTATTGCTCCACGTATATGAACCACCATTCAAAGGTAGGTCCACTAATTCCTGTGAAGTAATGAAATTGTTTAAGAAAGCCATGTTCCTTAAATCTCCACCAGATTTATTTCTCTCCGAGTCACTTCGAACTGCATTTAAATCCCCCATTAGACACCAAGCTTCTATGCATCAATTCCTTATCTCAGCTAAGTCGTTTTAAAGGTCTTCTCTCAGATTATAATCGCATGGAGAATATGCGTTGGTCATGATAAATTTGAAACCAGGTGGTCCGGAATCTAAATAAAATGGAAATTGAATTATAACCAATTCTCTTATCTAGAAGCTCCAAAGCCGCATTTTCCCAAATTGTAAGTAATCCACCACTATTACCAAATTTGCACCTTGTGAAGGTATGAACTCGAAACCAAAGTTTGCATCAAACCAGAGTTGTCTAATGAACCAAAAAGAGTAGATTCTCATTTTAGTTTCATGCAGTGCACATAATAGACACTTATGTGCAGCAATTAAATCCTTCACATCTATCTGCTTATCATAAGCGTTCAGTCCTCTTATGTTCCAGTTCAGAAACTTATTCTCCATCATCTACCACCTTCTCCCTGGAGTTGACTTCATCCACCTCGGCTTCTTCATTTGAGTTGATTGAGTCGCAACTATCCTGCACCTTTTTGCCAGCTTCAAATGCTTTATATCTATCTCTATATTTAAATAAGATTTCTGCAATAATCTCATTTGCCTGATATTCATCCTTGGTTGTGATACCACCCAACCTACTGCATAGTTCTACCACCAGCTTCGAAGTGGATAAAATCACTTCGCTTGAGTCTATGTTTTTGTCTCGGATGTCACCTAGGTTAATAACAATATTGTCTTCAACCACCAAAAAGAAATTAACCGATTTTAAAGCAATTGGCAAGTCAGTCTGAACCATTTCGGGTGAATGACTATCAACTCCATCCGCACCAAAGTTCTCATGCAAAACCATTTGAAGGTCGTCAGGTGCACCACCCGAGGAAGAAAACCTTCTGTCTGTATGAGTGTCTTTTAGGATATTCTCTAAACGTAGAGTTGTAGGAACACCACATTCACTTCTACAACTCCAGAAGAGAGAAATCCATGGCTAGCTAAAATAACTGGCGCTTCAGAATGTTTGGGAACTTCGCCTTCACATCCAACCCCATTCGATTACACGAAACTTGACCAAGTACAAAAACTAACACAGATCCGTAATTAATATGTCAACTAAATATCTCTATGACACGATCACGGGAAGGCAGTCATACGAACTGGTAACCACTTGATAACTTATACAAATATATTGTGACAAGCAAATCACTGGAGTCCGCTTAACTTAAACTAATGTCTTTCAACCGTTATGTTAGAGCACTGCTCGGTCGAAAAATACTTAGATAAGGGGTGACCCTGATTTGATATTTAAATCCGATTTTTGTATTTTTCTTCTATCCCCAATTAGTTCAAGTATCCCCAATCGTGCGTTCTTAATAAACAATCTTGGTAAAGGGGCGGGAGGAATTGGTAGAGGGGCGGCATGTGTGTTAGCAATGTCCCTCTTATTGGTTAGGGGGTGTCCTATAGGGGTGTAGTTTGACTAAATTACCCTTTTCACCTGAAATGGTCTAATTTACCCTTGTTTTTTTGATTGAAAAGACTGAATTGTCCTCCATCATATAAACCTAATTATGATGAGAATCAAAATCAGTTTTTTTTTTTTGTTTCATCTTCTCCACTTCCATTGTAACCGTAAACACCACCTCCATTAAAGTTTGGAAATTCATCGTCTTCGATTAATCGGCGATTCGCAAAATTGATAATCGTTGATTGAAGTCTACATTATAGATGACGAATAAGAAGAAAGTTGACGAAGATTGTAGCGATTCTAATCAAGCAAATGTTCCATTAGGTGAAGAACAACAATCTCAACTTAAAACCCCTTCACCGGAGAAATTAGGTGGAATGACATACATGAGGTATGTTTTGCGGAACCATTTAGGGTTTAGTTTAATTTGTTCGTTTTAATTTCAATTTCTATCAAAAATTAGGGTTTTAGGTGAAAAATCAAGTTTCCATATCCTGGGTTTTGGTTAGTTACGGTTGCAATTAGATCCATTATGAACCGTAGGTGAAGCTTTAGATGGTGGTACGGTTTGTAACAATTAAAATTTGCTGAAATACCAACCGTATGTTCATAGGTCTGAGTTTTTTTATCCAGTTTCGGTTGATAACTTACACGTAATTACGAACCGATTGTTTCTCTGCATGTTAATTTTTTTGCTTACGGTGCCTATTTTTATGTTAGTTACCAACCGTGTATTAGGTACGGTTCGTAATTATATAGATTTGTAACCGTATGTTATCCTGTGTTTGAAAACCTTTTTGTCGAGTATTGGTACGGTTGATAACGATAAGAAGGTTACCAACCATGTACTAGGTACGGTTCATAATTATGTACATTTGTAACCATATATTGTCCCGTGTTTGAATTTTTTTGTCAAGTATTGGTACGGTTTATAACGATAAGAAGGTTACCAACCGTGTACTAGGTACGGTTCATAATTGTGTACATTTGTAACCGTATATTGTCCTGTGTTTGAATTTTTTTGTCAAGTATTGGTACGGTTTATAACGATAAGAAAGTTACCAACCGATTCTATATACGGTTGTTTAATTATTTTGTTACGAACCGAATCCATGATACGGTTTGACACGATTGTAAAGTTACAAACCGTATATTGTTTTGGTCACATTTTTTTGGTTTGTTTGTTACATTTTGTTTGTTCAACCCTTAGGAATTCATTCAAATTATTACTTGTGTAGGAATCCTGATAGGGTGAAGAAAAAGAGAGGGAATAACTTAACTCCGATTAATCATACACCCACTCCTCACTGCGGTGACAAGCATTTAGGGGTAGATTATAGAGGTGTACACAAGAATGCGAAGAAGAAGAAGAATCAATTTGAGATTAGGCTTAGAGAACCATCTGTAGGTAACTCTGGTGTTGAATTAGAAGGAGCTGAACCTAATGATCAAGAAATTGAAGAGGTAGGAGTTGAAAAGAACCTTGAAAAAGCTGATGATAATGAATCCAATGTCGAAGAAGAGGAGGATCAAGAAGGAAATGGTGAAGATGAGGAAGAGGAAGTAGATAATGAAGATGAGAAGAAGAGGAACCAAATGATGAAGATGAGGAAGAGGAACCAAATGATGAAGATGAGGAAGAGGAAGCAAATGATGAAGAATGAGTACAAAACAAGGGGAAAGAAATTGTTGTAGCTAAAACTCCAACTCCAGCTAAACCAAGGAAAGAAAAGAAGCCGAGAAAGGAACCTGCACCAAAAGGGTTGCATATTCCTAAAGGAAAAGACATGTTGTTGCCAAGGAAGAAGAATAAAAGACCTTGGGGTGAGGCACCCGTGATAAGTCCTCAATCTTATTTGGTTATACCAATTCCCGGGCCGCAAAAGTCGCAAAAACTAGGGTATGTTTCTCTTAACACATTGTTTTGTTTTAAGTTATTTCGTTTTTTTTTTTTTTTTTTTATTACATTAATCTTATTTAACAAAATCTTAGTTTAACAAAATATTTTTAAGGATCATGCAAGGGCAATCAAATTGGTCAAGCATCAAAGATCTAGTCATTGGATTTAGGCGAAGAATGTGGTGATGTTCGTAGTCTAGTGTCAAGTTCAGATTAGGGCCTAGAATTCTGAATACCCAATTGGAGTATGATAGTATAATCGTATCCGCCTTCAGGGAACGATATTGGCCGTAAAAACGATACTTTTCATCTCCCATTTGGAGAGATGACAATAATACCGGACGATGTGAAGCAAATTCTTGACTTGGAAGTTGAAGGAAAATTTGTATATGAAGGTTTTGATAACAACATGTCTTGGACTGATCTCTACAAACCTTGTTGAAGAAACACTTGGGTGGGGTAAAGACGAGACCGAGATGGAGTTTATGTTGGATGGTGGTTATGACCCTTCGAACCAAACAAGATTAACAAGGTAAAGAAGTTGTTGTTGAAAAATTTGAGGACGAAGTTTGGAGACACCCTCAAAAAGCAATTGGCGAGGCGAGGTGATCGACGACACAAGGGCTAGGCGTACAACCACAAAGATATTTGTTGTATTCTATTGGGACCGTATTCATGCCCGATAACTCGGAAATAGGGTGAATGTCCATTACCTACAATTGTTGAAGGATTTGAACAAGACCAGAGAGTATTCGTGGGGCACCGCCACGCTTGCATATCTACTTGAAAGTCTAAGAAAGGCCTCGAGGGATGGAGCTACCGAAATTCTTTGGAATGTTGCGCTTCTAATGGTAAGTTTGGTTACATTTTATCATTTTTTTATTTTATGATTGTTTGTTATATTTATCTTTTGTATTCATGTCCCAATAAATTAAATTGTTTTATATTTTTCTAGGCTTGGGTGTATGACCACTTTCCGAGCTTGAGACCTCCTACCGAACGGGAAGAAGATGATGATAGACCTACAGGAAAGAAGTTTATGTTCACCGGTAGACAAAAAAGGAACAAAGAAAAGAGGCTCATTCAAGTGAGGGAGGAAATAGATGCTTTCACGGTTGAAGATGTTATCTTTGACCCTTATTTGAGGATTCAAAATGGAGTTGATGTTCGTCGGTTCACACATACCTCAAAGGCTACAACGGACCATTGTATCATGCCACAGGTTATGTTATGACCAATCCTCGTCGAACTCTACGCCAAATTGCTCATATTCAAGAAAAGGTCGTTAGGGAAAACTTCAAATTATCCAAGGATGGATCCGAGATAAGAGGCCCCACCATTGTACTCAACTACCGCCCAACTCCGACGATTGATGTTTGGAACAACCGCCATAAACGAGAATACCAACTCCAAGCGGGAGAGGCAACGGCTTGTAACAACACGAAAGAAGATGTTGATGATTACATAGATTGGTATTACCATTTTGGTCATCCACATGTGATTAATAATGATCCGGAGGCCCAAACACTTATTCAAAAGGCAATAGAAAAAAGGAAGGCTGCCGAGGAGAGCAAAGAGACAAAGGGACTATTTGGTATGACTTGGAGGAAACTATATTTCATGACGGTATGTAACTTTGTTATCCTCATGACTTGGAATTTAGTTCTAATTTATATTTCTTCTAAGTATGGAATAATCTCTTAAGACTCTTTTTAATGTGTTAATAGAAAGAGCGAGGACAACAGTTGGCAAATAGTATGACTTCATGCATCCGTGCTAATGGTGTGATTAACGCTCCTCAACAAAGGACCTTACAAGAGCAAATAAGGAACATGCATGATCCAACCAGGAAAGAATTGTACGAGGGGTTGGTCACCAAGAAAGAGGGCTTAAAGAGGGGCGAGAAGTCCATTGGAGGTGCGTGTACTAGCCATATTCAGTCGTCATCCAGCAGCGAAGAGACGCATTTGGAAGAGGATGTGCATGGTGTGGGTACTAGCCAAAGAGGTGGTCGTGGTCGCGGGTCGTGGTCGCGGTGGTGATGGTCCTCGCACTCGTGGTGGTGGTACCACCAACAAAAGAGGTCGTGGTCCTCGTGGTTAATTATGGTTATGTGACATTTGATAGCAGGAAAACTTCTTACTTCTTAGCTTTGTGTGGTTGTTTTTAGTTTATGGATATTATCAAGAACTAATGGTTGTGTGGTTAGTTTTTAGCTTATGGATATTATCACGAACATGTTATGAATTGTGTGGTTATGGATTTTAGCTTATGAATTACTTGGAATGAATTAACATGTTTTTAAGCTTAGGAATGAATTAAAATTGAGATATTTTGAAGTTAATCTATGTGTTACGGTTGGTAACAATCGGCAAATTAGAAACCGTACACTAGTCACGAATGATAATGATAATTTAACAAATCTTTAACAAAAGCAAAAAGTTACAAACCGTACATTTCTATGTAACTTCCGTGAGTTAGAGAGCTCCTACATACGGTTGGTAACAAAAGGCAAATTAGAAACCGTACTCTAGTCACGGTTGGTAACGACAAATACTTAACAAACCGTAATCTATGTACGGTTTGTAACGAAGCAAAGTTACAAACCGTACATTGCTCTGTAACTTCCAGAGTTAGAGAGCTCCTACATACGGTTGGTAACTATAACTCTAACGAACCGTAACTCTGGTATAAATAACTTTTGCAGAGTTACGGTCGGTAATTGTGCTTCGGTAAGGAACCGTAACTCTGGTACTCTAGTATCTCGCAATTTCTCTGAGTTATGGTTGATAAAATTACAATAATTACAAACCGTAACTCTGTTGCAAAATCAATTATCTAGTCTACGGTTTGAAATAATAATTTCATTACCAACCGCACCTTATTTATTTCTTGGGTTTTCATGAGTTTATCCACTGATTTGTCATTGGTTGATTTGAAAATATAGCCGTTGAAACCTTTAACGAGTTTATTTTCAAAAAATAGATCCGTTAGATAATAAAAAACCAAATTGTTATATATATATATGCTTATCCTCCTCAATAGAAGTTACACCTCCACATGAATCATCTCTTACCTTAAACTAGATTATGGCTCCAAACCCTGAATTTACATTGGAAGAAGATTTATGTATTTGCCGCAACTTTGTTCTATGCTATCCAAAAAGAGGAGAAGAACGACGCCGATGTGGTTTTGTGAGTACAAGTTATTTGAGAACTCTTTTCGAAAACTTTTGCTCAAACAGTAACCCTAATAACCGCGATGGAATAATGTTGTATATTCGATATGGAACTATTCGGGATAACGTTCAAGAATTTATGGCATTAGTTCGTATTATGGGTGAAATACGATTAAGGGGTGAAACCGACGCCGAAGTTTTAGAGAGCTCTATTCAAGAATGGAGACGATGGAAAAGGTCGAGTTTTCAATACTTACCTCATTTCAACATCCTTAAAGACTTCTATCGCACTCGTAAGCCTGGATATTAGTATCCTTGTAAGTCGCATCAAAGAAAATGAGTTGTAATGTCATTTATATTTATAATGGTTTAATGGTTGTAATGTTGGTTTAGTAATGAAGATGGTTCAATGGTTTTAATTGAATTATATTTGTTTGGCTTGTGTTTCATTGTTAGTTACGGTTTGTAAGTATCTTATCATTACCGACCGTAACTGACAATGGCTGGTACAATCTGTTTTTAAGCATACTTACGGTTACTAAGTATGGCTTAGTTACCAACCGTAATTTACACCGATACCTTTGATTTCCACTCAAATTAGCTAATCAAATAAATATATTAAACAAAATACTTCATATATTATCTAATTAAATAGACATGATATTGTCACTTTTAATCATATCACATTTAGTCAAAATACCAAAATACAAATTATAAAATGGGCTTCATTCAAGACTTGAAAACATTTAAGCATCCTCTTCATCATCGGTCATAACTACGAATTGCTTAGGCATAGACAACATTATGGCCTTCCATAATTCAATCCTTTTCTCAAATCGATTGCACCAAGTCTTGGGAGTTCACCGTCACAACCAAATTCCCTCCACAATGGAGGTAATGGACTTCCTTCATGCAATCGGAGGCCGATGTAATGATTTCCTTCCACGTGCCCATGACAACATTTTTTTTTATTGACAAGTCTTCGTCAAACGGTATTCTTGTTGGTGCAAATGTAGTGCTCATGTCTCTGGAGATTAAATGAATGACGCAATTGAATGCGTTGGCGAGTAGTTGGCCACATATAGGCATGCGCATCCAATATTGGCTTGTCAAACATATATTACCGGTTAACCGCCTTTCCATTTCCTTGAAGCTCTCATTTAACACCTCATCGGTTTCGTTTCTTTCAACTCTCATCATCGGCTTATAGAAGTCGCGGTAACCACGTAGTTCCATTAAGCATTTTTGCCTTACGTAAGTAACTTGGTCACAATCCCACCCTATCGCGTCTTCAAATGGTCCAAGTTGATCTAAAAAGACGTGGTAACCACAATTCCCATCACCATGAACATCCTCCGTAGCCTTGATATAACCACGAATATAGTCGGGGAAAAACGAAGGTAATATTCATAGAGAATGTAATGGTTCCGGCTATATCTACCATTAGCATCTCTAGGTGGTGGTTTAGGCACTCCTTTAAGATGAATCGTCTCCTTCTCATTCTCCTTTTCAACCATCGGACTCTTTCCATTGTTCCTTGCTAATTGTTTAACACCAACTTTACCAATAAGTCTTTGTATTGAACTATCTTGGGAGGAAACCTCGATTCCGACATTGGAACCTTGACCTTTAACTCCATCATATTTTTTTCCACTTTCTTTACGACCATTTCCTTGAACAACAACTTTGCTTCTTTCTTGTTGTTTAGAGCGAAATACCGGACCTTTTCCTTTAACATCAATTTTGCTTGTTGCACTTTCTTGACTAGGAAGCTCGATACATTTTTGTTGTACATTTCGACAACTTGGTTCTCCTTTATCCGCTTGACCTCTTTTTTCGTTTGTTTCTACCTTGAACATCATCCTCTTCCATCTCATCCTCCGCTTCATATTCCTTTCTCAACCATTCATAACCACAAGGATCTCTTTTCTTTGATTCTTCCGCCAATTCTCTTGCTTTTTTTATTTCCTACGTACCTCTTTTTGGTAGGAGGCCTCCCCTTACCCTTCCCCTTTGGTGGTTCCTTGATGTCATACCTAAATTTTGGATATACGAAATCTCTCAAGTTACTCAACCATATTTGCCTTTGGCCTTGTCTTAGTGTAGCATATTTCTCGGCTAGAGCTTTTCCAATCTCGGTATCGGCAAACGTTCCTCCAAATTGTGGATCAAAAATTGTTTCACGGAATGTTAATTGTTGCCAAAAGGGATCAATATCTTGAATCGGGATCACTTTGTCTTGATATGTGGCTATAACATGCCGACATGGGAGTCCCAAACTTGTCATGTTTGGACAAACACACTCTTCTTCATAATCCCCCAATTCATAATGTTGTACTTCATACATTATCTTCTCAATTGCTTTGTGCGAAACTTCATGTGTAATTCCCCTTAGCCACTCATTGTCCAACCATTTAGTGTGTTGTTTAGTTCGGCTTTTTTCAAAAGACTCCGTAACTCTATCGTGATCACGGAGGAAATACGAATGCATGGCTTCAAATAACGTAACTAACCCACCATTACAACTATGAAGTTTCTTCTTCAACGTTTGTGAGATGACTCCGCCGTACTTGTATCTTGGTTGTCATAGTGCCTATATTGGTTAGTGAACGCCGATACGAACTTCTCTTTGTGAGGATCCAACCAATTATCAAACAAATACTTCACAACACTTGGATAACCTCTTTTCCAATGAGCCACTAACATACGAGCTCTATCTTCATATTCATCCACGGTGATAGAATAGGTCAAGGCTCTCCACTCCGTTTCGAAACTTTCCCATTTTAGTTCCGTAAACTTGTCATCGTTCTTAAATTTCTCTTTAGCCTCTTCTTGTTTATGTAACGGTAGTTCCTTTATTCTATCCATTTCGCTTTTTCTAGTTGGATGGACAAGGCGCATGCACTTAGTTTCAATACTTTTCCACAAATGGAACGTGCAAAGAAGGTTATGAGCTTCCGGGAAAACCCTCCTTATTGCATTCAACAAAGCTTGCTCCTTGTCGGTAATAATCACCTTTGGAGTATATCCCTCTACGTAGAATAACTTCACTTGTTCTAGTGCCCACACATAGCTCTCTTCGAGCTCATCTTTCAAAAAGCAAAACCAACACTAAAAGGAGCATTGGTAGAAGTTTGCCCGACAATGTTCAACAACGGCATCTCAAACTTGTTGGTTTTGTATGTGCAATCCATTAGAAGAACTTGATGAGAGCACCGTGCCAACTTCACAAACTCAGGATTAGCCAATAAAAGATGTCTTATTCGTCCTTTCTCATCATCATCGTGGAAAACCGAGTAATTATGCAACTCCCCAAATTCCTTAATTGTTGCATTTCGTTCCTTTGTTCCCATTTCTTAGCCTTCAATTTTTTTCTTGCATTGTAGATGGTATCCAAAGTATAAGCATTTTGTGGGTTTCTTTCCTTTAAGTGAGCGAGGATATCAACAGGCTTCATACGAATTTGTGTCGGTTATTCTACAATCTTCTCTTCTTCTTCTGTAAGGCGTCCAACATAAGCGTGTGATAGCAAACTCTCCGGTATAGGGCGGTTATGACTACCACATACAACTTTCTCTAAAAACCACCTTTTTGCCGCGTTCTTTTTAAACTGAAGCTTGAAGGGGCATTGTGTCTTCTTACTAAAAGTAGTATTCTTCCTCTTTTCTTTGCTACTTGCAAGGTATCCTTTTTGCGTGACTTCTATGTTGTCCACTACACTCGCAAAACCATTTGAAAGGCACTATCACTAGTGGTACCATTACAAACTATGATACACATAATCAACTTTCCTCGTTCTCTAGCCCACTTCTTTGCATCGTTTTTCTCCTCCATGTCTCCTCGGTTAAATAGTGAGAGCTAGAATCTTTGGTGAGAAGTTCATTTGCTAAAGGTTGGTCATCCATTATAGGAGGTACATCAACGACTCGGACAAAAACATACCAACATTAGTCTAAACGAGGCAATAAAACCAAAACATATATGAATATACTGGTTGGTAAATAAAGAGAATAAACAAACCGTAAAAAGGTTACGGTTGGTAGTAGCTCCTACAACAAACCGTATATACATCAAAAAAGAATAGTGAAACACACAGTTAAATATACGGTTGGTAACCCTTACACCAATACACCGTAATATAGTGTCGGTTGGTCTCGATTTATACATTAGTAACCGTAAGTACTGCACTAAATACTTACATACACAGGATAACCGACGGTTGGTAACTACTGCACATACTTAGCAACCGTAATTTTGGTACGGTTTGGAATCCAACAAATTTAACCAACCGTAACTGGTATAATTTCTGGGTTTTCCCAAATTGAACCAGTTACGGTTGGTATTTGATATTTTTAGAACCGTAACTGTATGTTACGGTTGGTAACTAGCTTAAAGTCAACCGTATGTTCTTCTGAAATTTTGAAAAATTTGATCTTTTTACGTACTTTACATAATTTTGATCAACAAAAACCTAATGGGAACTAATTTAGAAGTATACCTGGTCATTTCCAGTGCTGGGTTCTTCACTTTGTTGGCTAATTTCTTCAATTGGTTGAGATTGACCTTCACTTTGGTCTAAAACATCTCTACCATCTAGAAAATACTCCATATCAGGATCTCCATCAAGAGGTATGTAGTACTTGTTTTCTTTATCATATAGAGATTCACCCACCTCAAATTTGCCACTGGAATCACTCATTTTGGTGGAGTGAATCAAAATCTAGGGTTTCACAAATATCACAAAAGTTTTTTTTTTTTCTTCTCCTCAATTTTTTTTTTTTCTTATAACTCTAAACATCCGATTTTTTGATTCTATAATAAGTGAAAATTAATTATCAAAATTAATCTTGATTATCTACACTAATCTTGATTATCATTACTAAACTTGATTATTAACAATAATGGTTAATTAGTCATTTCCAGGGTTTTATTGATAAGGGGCACTTGAATTTACTTCTAATGACCTTTTTTGTCTTATTAGGTTGTCCCCTCTACCGATTCCTACCGCCCCTTTACCAA
>JAJJWW010006651.1:0-31452 GCA_023531295.1 Papaver armeniacum | reverse complement strand
ATTTTGTATTCCATATCAACAACCTAAACACCCAATCACATCTCTCACACCACGTCAAGAGTTGCGCTAACCTCCCTTCCCATTGGCCGGTGAATGAAACTCTCGCTCCTGATTGGCCGAAATCAAAGTTAGCCCCCTTACATTTCGTGGCCGTTAACTTTTAATTGAATTGCTTAGATCTAACGCTCCAAATTGGTCGAGATTTTGACAATATTCTTACATCACGTAAACTACTAAATTTAGATTTTCTTTACCTTTTTGAAAGCCAAAATTGAATTTAAACATGTACAATTATATACAAAAATATATTTTTAGATATTCTTTCAATTTTTTCTCAATTTATTTTTAGATTTATGTGAATATTTTTTCCTTAATTAAAGTTTTAACTTCTTATCTTATTTTTTCTTAATACAAACAGATTTTAGCGCATGTTTTCAATCTATATTTTCTTTAAGGCTAAGAATAGTTTAGTATATTTTCTTAAACAAATCTAGAAGTTACGCTATATAACATTTTACGCCAAATTTAGCAAGTACGTCATCGGCAACTTATGTCAAATTTAGGAAAATAAATATGTCCATTCAGCAATAGGCTTTCGTGGAAATTTTGTGGTTACGAAGATACAGAGGTATATATAAAGGGTTATTCTTATGCCTAAAATCAAAGGCAACGATTTTGATTTCTTTTATTTTCTCATGCACATTCTTATTTAGTTTCTCAAACCAAACAATAATTAGGTTTTTCTCCTTTTCTTTGTTTTATTTTGATTTATGATCTTCTTTTGATTTACCTTACATGTTCTTTCTTTTTTTACTAGGCCAACCATTAGAGGTCGGTTTTGATGAAAGGACATTATAAGGTAGTGGAATCTCTCTCACGAACACAAAAGATACATTGCAGGTGTGAGATAGTGTACGTTCCTTTCCTATTTTTATTCAATTTTTGTTTTCTTATTTTCTAAGCACTAAATTATTTATTCTCATTTGGCTGATATGTCAACTCATGAGACAAATGGAAATTCAAAGAGGTAAGGGTTTTATTGATTTATAGTTGAACGTGGATTAATTGATACACTATTGAATTTTACGCTATAGGTTTTAGTTATTTCCCTGTGAACATAATAGGTATCTAAAATACATATTATTATATGTATTTGTAGATGTAAATATTGTTTGGGACATGAAACTGAAGTTCCATTCCTGAAGTTTCGTGTTTGGTGGTGGAGGTGATAGTACATGCGTGGGGGTGTTGGTGGGTGTGGTCGGCCTTGATGAGGTTTTAAAAGTGGCTTAACGAATGAGTTCATTTAGGCTTGAGATATAGGATAAGCTTGAAATTTATGCATTTCGGAAAGCACATTGTAGGATCAAAATATCGCAACATCAGTACCTTTGCGAAATCATTATATAACACTTTGTGAAGATATCGCAGACTGGTTACAGAAATGACGCAACAGATGGCGACAGCCTAAACACGAGAAAGTTGTGGAGATCTAGCGAGATTTAGAAGCGTTGCGAAATCTAATACTTATATACTTGCGAGAGTATCGCAAGTCAGATCCTAAAATAAAGGACAGCTTAGCTGTTACCCACTATGTAATATCCTATATAAAGAGGCGAACATACTTAAGACGGGAGAGATCTTTTTAGAGTGGAGAGGAAGTTTTGAGGAGAGAGAAAGTCTAGAGCAATAGTTGTATTCTTGATTTCATTTCCTCTTTGTAAAAGTTCTTTAACTCAATTAATAAAAAATGTGATTGTTGATCTCAAAGATGTGTTGATTATTATGAATTCTTGTGAGGGATGTATTGTGGGATTTCCTGCAACTACATAATGGCGCTAGAAACATGGACTGGCATATAAGATTAAAGATTGTTATTAAGATTGTTCAAATCAAGAAAATGATGAAACAAATCGATAAATCGCTTAAGGAGAGAGAATTAATTAAAATCAAGGAATGCAACAAGTCCAGGTGTAGTTTGATTACAAAAACAATGATTAATGAATTCCATGAGAACATCAAATGGAGAATACATAAACGAGATTTTGAAGGAAAGAAAATCATGACGGTGGAGAAAATATCACCCTTGAAAGATTGGGAAAAACAGAAAATTACATTCACAAGAAGAAAATACCAAGAGAAAAATGTGAGCCACACATCTCCCTTTGGTAATCACAGTAACCACACGAAAAGAAAAGGGGAAATCAGCAAAAACTATGGAAGAATGGACGGTAAACAGAACTTTGGTTGATACAGGAGTTCGGAGGATATAATATTTTACCATGCATACAAAGGATTGGGGTACAAAGATGAAGAGATGTCTCTTTCAACATATCATATTCATGGCTTTGGCAAATCTACAACGAAACCAAAAGAGGAAATAGAGATGCGAATTCTGCTATGAGAGATTGAAACACGAGTGACACTATGTGTGGTGGATATGGAATCACCATACAACATGTTGTTGGGAAGGCCATGGATACACGCAATCAAAGCCGTAGCGTCAACATTACATCAATGCATTAAATTTCCTATGCCGAGTGGGATTGGTGAAATTAAAGGGGATGTTGATAAAGCGAAATTATGTTATCAAATTGAAGTGAAGCAGTATGAAGGACGTGCAAAGAAGCGAAACATCGCGAGAAAAATGGCGAAGGAGGCAAAGAAAGAAGAAGAATTTAGAACTTACATGATAAGAGCATAGGAAGGAAAATGAATACCAGCGAAATTTCGGGAGAAGGGAAGGAGCTTGCGAATGAGATAAAAGAACCAACATCTATGGGAGAACCTAAGACCAGTTACACTGCGGCGGAACCAACAAAAAAAGTGTATGTTGGAACCGAAGAAGAACCCAAAATACTAAATATTGGGGCTAAGATGGAGGTAGATGAAGAAGAAAGAACTATTGGTCTGCTGCGAGATTATAAAGATATTTTCGCGTGGAACATGGATGAGATGCCTGGAATATGTAGTTGCAGGAAATCCCACACTACACCCCTCACAAGATTCCACACAATTAAATAATTTTTAAGATGAACAATTATAAGTTTTATTGATCAAACTTTAGAAATGTTACAAGATGTAAGAGGAATAAACCAAAGAATTACAATCACTCTAAACTTTCTCTCTCTTAATAACTTGCTCAACACTCAGAAAAGATCTCCCCTTTCTTAAGCCTATTCGGCTCTTTATATAGGACATTACATAGTGGATGACAGCTAAGCTGTCCTTTATTTTCGGGTATGTCTTGCGAAATATCGCAAGTGTACAAATGTCAAATCTCGCGATACTCCTCAATCTTGCTACATCTTCACACCTTCCTCGTGTTTTGGCTGTCGTCATCCGTTACGTCGTTTTTACTTCCAGCCCACGATGTCTTCGCAGTGTGTCGTTTATGGATCCCGCGAGAATCTTGGTGTTGCGATATTCTGATCCTACATATTGCCTCTTCTCTTGTCTTCTCTGCGAAGAAGAGAACTTCATGAGAATTAGTATTTTCAAAATGTCGCGGCCGTTCATTTCTCTCCTTTATTTTTCTGCCGACAAACTTCCGTAAATCCAGTAAAACTGCTTACACGTGTTACATATTCCCCTTTTTACCGGCACATTAAATGCTAATCGGTCATCCTTTTCTTGTCTATTTAAGAAGAGATTTATCGAGAATATCTTTCTTTTCTTTTATTTCATCTTCTTCATCTCTGCATTCTTTGTGAATCCTTTATCGTCTGCAACTTTTACTGTTGTTCATCTTGTTGTAAATCTTCTCTGCTACTGTTCTCATGGAGCCATCAAGGTTTGTAAATCATATTGCATGTGATCCACTTGAACTCTTCTACTGAGATTACTTTATTTGATTTTTTTCATCTCTGATTAATTCCTTTATTGTTTCTGTTTTAGTAAGAACGTCCCTGTTACCAAATTCACAGTCCATAATCCTAAAACATTCAAGGGTTCGCAACCAAAATCCGTTGCACACAAGAGAAAGCCTGCGAATAGGAAGGTATTAAGAAACATTTACTCTTCTAATAACAATATTGTTGCCTCTGTTTCTTATTTAACTTGTGATTCGCAGATGACAAAAACGTCGATAGATCCCCCAAAAGATCTCGTCTGTTCTAAAAATGTTGAAACCTCTTATTCCTTTTCCTATATTTAAGCTTACAACTCCTCCTGCGATATCGTCGCAAAATAAATCTACCCATACCGTCTGCAAAAATGTCGTTGCTGATTTTCCTCCTATGCCTGATTTTTCCATAGATGAAGTTCCTCAAGATAGCCCTATTGTGAATGAACCATTTTCTTCTCCTACTATCGATGCCTCTGCCTTTCCTCCAATCATTAACCTTCATCAGATTGCATCTTCTCATGACATTCCTGCGACCAAAGATGATTCAATTCTCCCCTCTTCTGTCGTCACTTCCTCTTCATCCGAGTCTATCCCTCTTACTAAGGAAAACTTGGAGGGAATGGACATGGCTTTCAAAGTTTTATCAGATATGATGAATGACGCCAAGAAGACCTACATCGATCCCATCAAGTCTAATGTCTGCGAGATTTTGAGTAAATACTTTGGTTCTGACAGAATCTCGCAAACATCTTTAGAGCAAGAAATTAAAATCTTGAAGAACAATCTCCAAGCCATGACTGCAAAATGTGACACTCTCCATCTTGAGAATCAAAAACTTCAAAATGTCTCATTGGATCGTGACAATCTTCGCAAGAAGAACGAAGAATTAAAAGGTACAACTCCCCTCTCCTAAAAGGTATATATTTTTTAAGATGACATATAAGAATCCCTTGTTCGCCCTTTAAACTTTGAACCAGGCGAAAAATGGAGATATATCAGTTGGAATCATTTGTTGAAGAAACTTCGAATGGACAGAGACATTTGGATGGATCAATATAACCAATTAGATAATCTTCATACATATTGCAGTGATCAAATAGAAAATCTTTCTAAAGAAAATGCCGACTTAGTTCAAAAGGTGGCTCATTAAGTAGCGAGTTATCTCGTCTCTCTTACTCTTTGACTACAGCTAATTTGGAGTTGGAAACTTTATCGATGAAAATGGAACTCTTTCTCAAGAGAAGCGAGCTCGTTAAATAAAGTGGCGATTTCCTCGCAACAACCGATGTCTGTCAAAAAAATGTGTAAAGAACAAGAACGATCTCTCTGCTCACCGAGAAGTAAGCTCGAAGAAGTTACCATTGAGAGGGATAAACTTATCCAAGGTAGAATAACTTTAAGTGTAAAAACAAGCCAACTCAAGGATCAATATTCCAAGTTAGAAGAATCCCACTCTTCTCTTGTGAAGGAAAACGCCTTACTTGTTTCTAACGAAAAGAGCTTGCGATCTCGACTGAAAGGTTTGGTGGGAGATAATTTTGACAGTGCCATGAATCATTTGGATAATAGTTCTTTGGATTTAACCCAATATCTTATCTCGCAAAAGGAAGGTAGTCATGATATTTGACTACCTTAATCAATTTGCTTTCTTGAATTTATGGTATTTTCCTTGCGAGAAAATCTGAATTATTTTCTACATTCTTTATTTTTGCAGAATCTGAGAAAAATCTTCATTCTTCCATTTCCACTTTGAAATCTGACTATGCCAAAATTCGCAAAGAAAATGGACTGCTCGCCGCTTCTCTTGCTCGCTCTCGCGATCGGGCAGAAAGAAGACTCGACTATCTCACTTACTCTAAAGATATAGAGAGTAGGAATCACCAGAAAGCACTCCTTCGCCAATTTCACCTCAAAGCTGAAGTTCTTGTGAATGATGTCTTATTGTCTAAATCTCTTGATCTTGTATCTGTCGAACCTCTGGAAGTAGGTGATGATGAAGTTCCTAACCCTCCTGATAGTGATTATGATTATGAAAGTGGCGAAGATTCCGCAGATGAAGAGATAATTCCACCTGATGAAGCTGTTAAGAAGAATTTAATTGAAGGAGGGTCTGGCGAGAATGCAATAACTGGCGAAAGTGCAGTAGTTGATGAAGCTAATAAAATTGCTGAAGAACATCCAGTATCTCCTTCTGGTGAAAAAATCGATATTAAGAATTGAACTTCTCTTGTAATTTTACTTCTTGCATTGTTACTTCTTTATACACTTTAATCACCTTTGAAATGTATTTGCTTGTTTATTATTCTTCTTTCCTGTATGGAAGACAATCTTTGATGTTTAACAATTCTCATTTCGTTTATGTGAATTTTATCATTGCGACAAGATCGCAGGTTGTCCTTACATTTTCCTGTAATGACCCATTGATCTTGCCTTATCATTTTTTGTGTGGTCTTATTTTGCCTTCCTAGTTAAAGGTCTTATTTTTCCACCTCTCATTTTTGCGACAAAATCGCAGGACGTCTTTACACTTTCATGTAATGACCCATTGATCCTGTCTTATCATTTCTTTAGTATTATTGCCTCTGCAGGATATTTTTCTTGCGACAATATGACAGGCCTAAATATCCTTGCGAACATAAAAAAAGCCCCATGACATTGCCGTCTTTGCGACGAAATCGCAGGACGTCTTTACACTTGCATGCAATGACCCATTGATCTCGTCTTATATACTCTTTTGTATTTTTGCCTCTTCAGGATTGTTGCATAAATATGACAAGCCTTGATACTCCCGTGAGTAAGAAGCCTCATGACATTTACGTCTTTTTTGACACTATCATCTCCCTAATGGAGGGTGCCACCCTTATCTTCCCCCTGGTTGCCCCTTCAAGGAGGCGTACTTCTGCCATACAAGGCTAGCTCCTCCCATCCGGTCTTAACAACAACCAGTTGTTTTCACAGCCTATTATCCCTTTTGCCTATAGGGCTTATGGTTACGAGACTGCACCCTAAGTGGAGTTTTCTTGGGACGAAAAGATTAGCCGAGACTTGCCAAGAATGGCCGAGACACTTCAAATTCCCAGGCACCCTTGGCTCAACCGTACCTCGGCGCCTTGGTCAAATGCCGACTCCTTAGAAGAGACCCTGGTCGTCCAATCCAAGTCACTAGCTTAGATTGAAAATCCAAGGTACCTCTCCTGGATGGGTGTTATTACCCCCAATCTCCATGACTCAGGTTTCAGGGGCGATGTAACCTTTTCCCTGAGCCACGTTTACAGATACCCCTTACATGACGCACTTTAGGTACATTGCCTCTTACGAAATTTTATTTGCGAACTAGGGTGTACGCCATGAAGGTTCGTCCCATTCTGATTTTTTATTATTTTTTTTTTTTTTGTAATAGGTACCCCTTACTATGATGCACTTTAGATACATTGCCTCTTGCGAAATTTTATTCGCGAACTAGGGTGTACGCCATAGTAAGTTCTCCATTATGATTATTTTATTGATTCTTCTGTATATGTAAATACTTTTGTAATTTCGCTGATGTTTGATAATTTTTCGTTGTTTTCTTGTGCGAAACATTCGCCTATTTTTCGAGAATACAAATGAATCATTTAATTCTTTTTGTCTCAATCAGGTACCATTCCGCAGTCTACTTCTTCACCATAATTTTTTATGGGTAATATCTCTTTAAGTATAATCTATTCCATGGTCTATCGAGTCTGCGTCCCACATCTCTACCCTCAGGGTCCATCAATCTATATGCTCATGTCCCAACTATTTCCTTGATGATATAAGGTCCATCCCATTTTTTTGCAAGCTTTCCACCACTTTCTCGCTGATATATTGGTGTTTCTCGCAGTACCAAATCACCTGGTTGAAATTCGCGTGTTTTAACACGTTTATTATATTCTCGGGCTAATCTTCGCTGGTAATTTTCCATATGCTGCAATGCCCTTTCTCTTTTTTCTTCTAATTCATCCCATTTGGTTAAAATAATACCCGCACTAAGATTTGTCTCCCAAGCTTCTCTCTTTGTTGTTGGGATAATAACTTCGTTGGTAGTACACCTCAACCCCATATGTTAAAAGAAAGGTGACATTCCAGGTGGCTTCTCGTCTGGTTGTGTTGTAAGCTCATACCGCATTATGTACTGTTTCGCACCATGCTTTATTGTACCCTTCTAATTTCTTCTTTAATATATCTGCGATTGTCTTATTTGTTGCTTCGCCTGCCCATTTGCTCGAGGGTATAATGGAGTTGACTTTCCACATTTTATCTTAAATGCATTAAGTAACAATTCTATATTCTGTCCCTCGAACTGCTTCCCATTATCAGATACCAATTGTGCGGGAATTCCAAATCTACATATGATATTCTCAAATATGAATGTGAAAACATCTTTGTCGCGAATATGTTGTACTGCCTTTACTTCTGCCCATTTTGTGAAATAATCTGTAGCGACAATCAGATATCTTCTTTGTCCAGACCCCGGTAAAAACGGTCCCACAATATCTAAACCCCATTTTCCAAAAGGCCATACACTTGTTGAAGAAGTTAATGGTGCTCCTGGTGCATGTATTTTCTTTCCGTGCCTTTGACAATCTTCGCAACGCCTTGATATTTGTTTCGCATCTTCATGCATATATGGCCAAGTAATAACCTTGCATTTTCGCCTTGTATGCAAAAGATCTTCCGCCGTGATTGCCAAAGATCCCCACTATGTAACATTTTTAATACTGCTTCTCCTTCTTTTCGTGTTAAACACCTGAGTGAAGGTCCATTAAAGGATCTCCGATACAGTACCCTATCCCTCATTTCATAATTTGTCGCACGGCTTTTTAACTTGTGCGCCTCCAGTTCCGGCATGGTCTTCATCACTTCCGGCGATGTAAAAAAATATTCCGTTTTGATTTTTTTCTGGTTTTGATCAGTCCACTTCCAGCACAGTTAGTTAATTCTCGAGCATGCCGATACCTATGCCGGCATAGTATGTTGCTTAAATTTCTATGCCGGCACATGATGAAAAGTATCCAGGAAACTTCAATTTTTTTTCACTTGACTACCGGCATTTATACAAGAACCATCGAGCATGTCGGTACTTAGTTACGGCATTGAATGTTAGTTACCAACCATGCCGACACCAGTTTCCGGCATGGTCTTCATCAATTCCGGCATTGTCTTCATCACTTGCAGCATGATCTTCATCACTTCCGAATTGAAAAAAAAAAAAAAATCGTTTCCAAAGTGAGGAGCCTAGAGAGAAGGAGAAGAGAATTTGAAAGAGAGTGGGGAGAGGTTAGAATTTGAAAGGGAATGGGAATATTTGGGTTTCAAAGCTCTAACCCTGAAAGAGATTAATAAGAAGTGGAGATGGAAATGGGGGATATGATTTTGTTTTTTGATTTTAAGTTTTTTGATTTTTATTTTGAAGGGAGGACATTTTAGTATTTTTGCACCCCAAAACCACCCCTTAGCATACACCATGGGTTGGGAGAAGTAATCAATATCCCCAATTCCTTTTTATATCCCCCAATTTCGCGTTCCTTTTTTTGGGGGGACCATTCTTTTATTTTGGGTAAGATATTAGAAGTAAATCTAGGTCACCCCTTATCTAGATATTTATGATAATACCTAAATTACCCTCTGATTATTTTTGGTTAATGATTAGTTAGTGTTAATATTAGTTAGTGTGATTAGTGAAATGATTTTGAATAAAGATTTGAGATTAAAAAATCAGATTTTTTAAAAAATAGAATTTTTGAGAGAGAAGAGTTAGAGAAGATGAAGAAGAAAAACATGGAAAATAAAAAAAAATTGAGTTCACTAAGCTAGACTATTCAAGTGATGAATTATTTCTTAGATGGTGAATGTATTCTTCCCCAAAGCCAATCTCAAGATGAAAACGATGTAGCCGGAAAAATGTGAATTTGTTAAGTAGATTTGGGCTTGTTCGGTTACCTTGTGTGAAGAACATGTAACCGAACTCATCTCGATGATGTAGTTCGGTTTACTTTTTCTAAACACGCCGGTTTATCGAACTCTCCAATAATGGAGGTTTTTGAAGTTCGGTTAACGGACATGTTACCGAACTTTGTAAATAGGATTACAAGTGTTACGTTCGGTTTGGTTTGAAATGTAACCAACTTTAGGTCTATAAGTTCGGTTAGTTTGCAACCAATAGCTAACCGAACTTATGTAAAATAATATTGCACATTAGTGTACAAAGTTTGGTTGTTTCGCAAACTTCATACCAACCAATTTCTAACCGTACTACACACAATTAGTTATGAGTTCGGTTTGTCAAGGTTTTTTATAACAAACCGAACATAGTGGGACAAGTTCGGTTAAATTGAAACTCAACATAGTGGGCAAAATAGCACAATTCGGTTACATTGGAATTTTTTTTTTTTTTTTTTTTTGTAATATTGGTAAAGTTCGGTTAGAAAAATAGTTTTAGCCTTCTTTGCGAACCAACCGAACATAGTGGGCAAAGTTCGGTTAAATCAAAAATCAACAAAGTGGGAAAAATAGCACAGTTCGGTTAAATTTGATTTTTTTTTTTTTTTTTGTAATATTGGTAAAGTTCGGTTAGAAAATAATTTTAGCCTTCTTTGCGAACCAACCGAACTCTGAGTTCGGTTAAGAAAAAATTAATTGTGATAACCGAAGTGTTCTTCGTGTTCTTGGTTTTGAGAATGTTCGGTTAGCAAACTAGTTTTTTTAAACTATTCCTAACCGAACATGCCACTCAGAACTTCCATTTAAACCATATTTTGATGACTACTGCTCAAAATTTCAATTAAAAACGAATTAGAAGTAATGGGTTTGTGGGAAAATACTTAGGGATAGGTTTGCTTATAAAAGATTGATTAATCGACGATGAAAATTCAATGAATCGACCAAAGCTAAAAATTTGATGATTTTGATTAGATTTGTATATGATCAGGGTTAGATGATCATAAATTGATGAAGAAGAGAAGATGAAAAATTGTAGAATAGAGGAAGAAGAAGTTGTAGATTAGTTATAATTTTAATTAGATAAAAGGGTAAATATGTTAATGATTTAAATTAAGTTATATATATATATAGAGGTGGTGGTGGTTGGTGGTGGTAGTGGTCGGAGGTGGTAGTGGTGGGCGGCGGTGGTGGGAGGAGGTGGTGGTTATATATATATAGGTGGTTGTTAGGTTAGTTTTAAATTAAATTAGGTTAAGGGTAGGTTAGTCATTTCCACACTTTAGGACACCCCTTATAATTATAGGGAGGTGGCCTAATAAGATCATGGTACCCAAAAAAAAAAAAAAAAACATGATCCCAAAAAACGGTTCTTAAAGAAACATAAAATACATCCAAAAGAATTCAATTGGTGACTCTTTGACCGAAACTGGCCCCAAAATATCAGGAAACTAAGCAACTCCGAACAAAACTCCTTGCAACTCTGTATAGTAGTCAAGTTAGGACTTAGGAGTGCCTTCGCAGCTCGCCCTTTGCCCATGCCCATTGGGAAACAGCTGTTTCTGGTTTCTCAGTGTTGAAGAAACATACCGAACTCCGTTCTCGACTTTACACCTATAACATTTAAGAGGAACCCAGATTAAATCAGCAAAAAAATAAGAAAAAAAAATCATAAATGCCGAAGTAGCATTAGAAAAGAAAAAGACTAGGAAATAGTGATGCTAATTGCTTGCCAGTTACCAGAGCTCTTACACCACAACTGCACAGTCTGCAAGATTTCTCCGTATCCGGCAACTCTTATAAACTTTGTGAAGCTTTACTGCAGCAGCATAAAGTTCACCGGTAGGTCTCGGGGAAAAAAGTATTGTTGGCATTAAAATGGGAATTATGAGCTTTGGAAGTTTTGATGCAATAAGCGAGTTTTGCTCTTTGCTCTTCGAAGTAGCCGAATATAAGAAGCTTGCACCATCAAGAACCAGATTTTAAAATGAAAGCGCAGTTTTGAGCTTCATTTCCTCAGATTACATGCTTTTGAAGCTCACTGCATCTTCATTGATCACATTATGGTATTCGGCGGACTTCAAAACAGTTCATGAGGACTTTGACCAATAAATTAGTCTACCAAACTGATGACTGTTACCAAGATAAGTTACTACGTGTGTACTAATTAAAAAGGATAAATCACTTTTGAGCCTCTGTAGATAAACATGGATGGTCTTCTCTCTTCAAATCTAATTTTAAAACAAAAGTGTAGTTTTGAGCTTCATTTCCTTAGATTACATGCTTTTGAAGCTCACTGGCTCTTCATTGATCACATTATGGGATTCAGCGGACTTCAAAACAGTTTATGAAGACTTCGACTAATAAATCAATCTACCAAACTGGTGGCAGTTGCCAAGATAAGTTAGTACGCGTGTACTAATTAAAGAAAAGGATAAAACACTTTTGAGCCTCGGTAGATAAACACGTATGCAGAATATGGACGGTCTTCTCTCTTCAAATCTAATTCATCGAAAACATCCGCATCAACTCCTGCCATTCCTTCTGGTATGAAGGTTTGCAGAGAGAGTAAGTTCTCTTCATGACAGTGCAGCTGATAATCCATATTCGGGCAATAAATATCATCACCACCAGGATTAAAATTTCGCTGCGGTTCTTTCATCTTAGCTCGAAAGAGAACATCCTCTTCACTAGATTTAAAAGGCAGTACAAGCTGAAGTTTTTGGAGCGCAAGTTGTAAACTTGAAGAGAATCCCCCGTTGAACCAGTAAAGTAACACCTGACCTGAAAAACTGAAGATGCGAGTAGGAGGTGTAGTAGTGCTTCCAAAGCAAAAACAGCATGGCTCTGGTGCCAGGTGGCCCAGGGCTGTTAACCATGTGGGCGTAGAATTTATACTAACATCAAAACTCTCCTCCTTAACCCACACTTGCTTGACATTATCCTTCAATATGTACAAATGAACTTTACAACAACAGCAGCAGCTACTACCATCCTGATGGTCATCACGGCAACGATGAGGATAATCACTTCCATTCCCTTTTTTTTTCTCGACACGTGCAATACAAGGAGATCCCTTGAACTCCAGAAGATGAGGATAATCAACATGTAAGTGCTTCGGCTGCTCGTCAGTTGTACTATTTGCTGGTAGTTGAATGAACCGAAACTTCTCATCATGGAGATTGAACGACAGTAGCATCTCCATATCATTGTTAACAGCGCTACTATTATCATGTTGGATATCGTTAGATCCTGCTCCCCCCAAAGTTGTTATTATCTTCCAAACCAAACATCCACTGCTGCTGTTACTACTAGTGGTACAGAAGATGGCTGATCTACCACTACCTGTGGGCACTCTTATCTTTGTAATACGACGACCACCGTGACCTGATATGGGCGTGCTTGTATCAGTGACATTTCTCCATGATTTAGTTCCCAATGTAAATACCACAACGTTAAGCTCCTTCTCAGCAGTGCGAAAAATGCTTACCAACTTGTACTCGTTTGCTGAGGGATCGAACCCAAATCCGTGACAGATGATGTGGGCACTGGAGATGCATTTCCCAACAATGGCTGGATAGATATACATAAAGTCTTTCCTGTTTGGGTCCAAAATTATGTAACCAGTTGAGTAATTACCCACTACTGCCACACAAGGTAGTCCATGACAGTAACCAACTAGTTCCCATATATCATGACCAACAAGACCACCTCGAAACTTGTCAAACTCCAGAGCATTTTTGTCGTCATCAGAGTAAATTCCAGTAGTAAATTTGAAGAAGTGGCACCCATACATAGGATCGACGGTCTTGTTACCAACCCCAGACCTGACATTTGAAAGACTGAGAATAACTTGGGGTTTTTTCTGTGATTGAAGGAAATGAGAATAAGTTAAGCGTTTATTATCATTATGAATCGAGTTATACCAGGGTTTCGACACCAGAACAGACTTTAGGAGTGTCTGGACAGGAAGCTTGGTTAATATTTCTTCCATAATGAAATCATGAGGAAGGTACTTCTTTCTTCTATATGCTCTTTTCTTCTCCTTCTCCATCACAGTTGGAGCATTTGTATAACCACAACACCCTTTTCTTCTACATGATCTGTTCTTCTCCTTCTCCATCACAGTTGCTGTATTTGAACCACCCCAATCTTTTCTTCTATATGCTATTTTCTTCTCCTTCTCCATCACTTTTGACGTATTTGTATCACCACAATCTTTTATATATAATTCAGCTCAACATTGATACAAAAACATAATAAGAGTTCTCAAAATGAAAAACTGAAATTAGTTAATACGAGAATGCCTGCTGGGAGTAGGAAATTTCCCCAAAATTACTTTGGTTTATATTCTTTTCTGAGAACAAAAAAGAATCACAATTTGAGTGAACCCTGAATCCAAACCTAAAACAAGCAAACTGGAATTGGAATACGAGATTACCTGGGAGTTGAAATCCATCGTAATGCTAGCTGAAGAAAGAAAGAAAAGAAAATTTCCACCAAAATTACTTGATTTTCTCAGAGATAAAAAACGAGGAGGAAGAATGAATTCATTTCTCGAAGCTTTTACTTTTATTTCCATCCATGCCCCTCGCTTACAATGTTGAACACTTGCGCGAGTGCACAATGGAATTTAGGGGTGAGCATGGACCGGTATGGACCGGGTTTCGCCTCATCCGCATCCAATCCATTGCATAACTACGGATCTCAAATTTGGCATCCGCAACGGATTTGCATCCAATGGATGCACGGATGGACGGATTGGATGCGGATAATCCAATGGATTTGTTTTAGTCAAAATTTATATCAAATAAAATAAAGCTAACACAAATGACTCCTTATAAAACCCACATATCCTTATTTATATATATGTATACAAATATAAAAATGCCATGTACAACACACCAAGCAAACATCTTAAAAATTCCTAAATGATCCATAGTATTTTCTAGAACTATATAAATGCCCTTAACTTAACGGATATGAATGTCCAACGGATTTTCAAGGTTACATCCGGGCTCGATCCGTTATCCGTTGGATTTCAAAAATTCCATCCGCATCCAATCCATTAACGAACGGTCCGGACATCCATCCGCAAATGAACGGTTGGTCCCGATTAAATCCGCGGATTACGGGCCAAATGCTCACCCCTACAATGGATACACGCATCATTGCCAAACGCCCGTATAATGGATTATGGGCTATATAATTGATTATGGGCTCGTGATCCATACTACGAGAACGAATCATGGGCCGGTATGGACCGGTTTTTACCTCATCCGCATCCAATCCAATTCACTACGGATTTTAAATTTAGCATCCGCATCCAATCCAACATTCAACGGATTTGCATCCAATGGATGCACGGATGAACGGATTGGGTGCGGATAATCCAATGGATTTGTGTTAGTTAAAATTTATAATGAAAAATAAAGCCAATATAGATGACTTCTTATACAACCTACACATTTTATATATCTATATAAATATAGAAGTGTCATGGACAACACTCCAAACAAACACCTTAAAAATTCCAAAACTATCAATATATTTTCCAGAAACTATAAAAATGCCCTTAATCTAACGGATATGGATGTCCAACGGATTTTCAAGGTTGCATCTGGGCCCAATCCGTAATCCGTTGGATGTCAAAAATCTCATCCGCGTCCAACCCATTAGCGAACGGTCCGTGCATCCATCCGCAAAAATACGGTTGGTCCCGGTTAAATCCGCGGATTACGGGTAAAATGCTCACCCCTAATTTTGGGCACCGGATGTGCAACGAACGGACGGACGCGTATTAGGGGTCACCTGCGTCCAATCCGTTAAAGTTGCGGATTTGGAAAATTCAATCGTGTCCGCCCAATCACCCGCGGATTAACGGGTGATGCGGACCGGATGCGGATTAACCGCGGATTTAATCTCTAAAAAAAGCAAAAAAAAAAAGGGTCTTTACCTATCAAAAGACAAAATAAAAATAGGCGGTTTAGTCATGATCATTTGCAATAACTTGGTTATCGCTTGTAACCCAATTTCAACATTGGCAGCTCCGCATCCATGCCATTTACATTTTTATTTTATTTTGCATATTGCAAATGCACCTGTGGTGGGGGTGGGGTGATTTTAATAGTCCGGATGAAATCTACTGTTATTATTAATTTAGATTTAGCTTACTTGCCTTGTGAATTGACTACAAAAGAATGAACTACTGGACATTTGATTGAAAGATGCAAATCTTCATGTGCTTTTTGAAGTCAACTACAGACTGCATAGTAGCCTTACTAGTTTCATTTGCTTCTCATCCAATCTTTCATTTCTCTTTAAATGGTGGTAGGGAATCGGCAATCTTGGTTCACTGATTATATATCCATATTAATTATGGGGTTTAGAAGCCTTGTAGTGAAACTCAAGTTAATTATAACTCAAAATGTTAGAGTGGAAATGAAGAGTTTGGTTTTCAATTGATCATGACTAAACCAGCATTTTTTATCTTCCTTCGACATTATACGTTATTAAGTGCAGCTTGAAATCTAAACCAAGTTCTGTAATCATCCCATGAGTTAGGCGGTTTAAAAATCTTAAACTCAATTTTTGCGGTTGCGGGTGAATCCGCGGATTTCAAAGTCCAACCGCAACCAAACCGTTAAAAATGCGGATTTGAGAATCCCACCCGTATCCGGCCCATAGATCTTGCGGATTGGGTTTTACCCGCAATTTTGCGGACGGATACAGATGAAATCCGCGGTTCCGGACTTTTTGCTCACCCCCGCACCATGACAATTTTGAGGGATCCATTTTTTCGTTCTTATTATCTCGTTTCGTTATGAAGTTAAAATCACCACCCTATATTCAAGGATGTAAAACCCTTTATCCAAGTATTTTAGTTATATATTTTTTTTTGAAGCATGCATTTTATTGATAGGAAATTAGGTTACAATTTGTTGTGGGTATGTGGTACCCAACGAATCATGAAATAAAATTTGAGTAATAAAAAGCGGGATTGCCCGGTCCCATATTTTGGTCGATGAGTTTCCCAATTGACTTTCATCTGCCGCATGATTGGCCAAACCATCTGCTGCTTGGTTTCCTTCCCTGTAGTTGTGTTGAATGGCAGCCTGTTGGATCTGTCTGAATCTATTCTTTATTTCCTCAATCATCCCTGAGATGTGCCAAGGAGGGGAAGTAGAGGATGTGATGAAGCGTAAAAGGTTTTCTCGAGTCGGGCCAAAGAGAACTTTTGGCCATTATCTTTCTGTTGTCGTTCTTGAAGCCAATAGTAGAGCCCAAGTTTCTGCAGTTAAGGCAGTTATAATTTCTAAAGGTTGAGCTAGAACCATTAAAGTTCGTGCATCGGAATCTCTGCAGATGAATCCTGCTCCCACAAAACTTGGGTGACCTCTGGCTGCCCCATCTGTGTTAATTTTAATCCA
Source organism: Papaver armeniacum (assembly GCA_023531295.1). NCBI lineage: Eukaryota > Viridiplantae > Streptophyta > Magnoliopsida > Ranunculales > Papaveraceae > Papaver > Papaver armeniacum. The sequence continues at coordinate 14,217 of JAJJWW010006651.1, read as the reverse complement.
AATTATGTTTGGAATTGACCATCCTACCGATATTGTAGATATCCTTTTGTCTCCTCTTGGGTGGTTATATATCGGTGCATCTCCTGGTAGGATCGGTGGTAAGGAATCTAGTGCCGCAGTGAATTCTTGATGTAGTTTTTGAGCCCAATTGAGATTTCGGCTGAAGTTGTTTGCTTTTGGCGGTATATTAGGTCATTCCTAGCTAACTATAAGGTCCAAAAAAGAAAGCAAAAAGATGAGATTACAGTTGTGGGTGCAGATTGTTGTAGGATTTGGGAGATGGTTGTCTGAAGTGTTAAGGTGAGAGTGAGGGGGGAGTTGGAGTTTGGTGTGTTTGTAATTTGGGTGAGCAAGGTGTTCCAGGATGTAGTCGCCGTCGGACAATGAATTAAAAGGTGACTCGCCGATTCTGAATCAGTATTGCATCTAGGGCATATGTCAGAGTTGGTCAAATGGATATGATGTATGAGAGAGAAGGTTGGTAATCCTTCATTGATTGCTTTCCACAAGAAAAGCCGAATTTTCGGTGGACATGGTAAAGTCCACAGGAATTTGGTAGGTGGAATAGGGGTGTGAGTTGGTTGACCATGGGTTAGGCATTGGTATCACGAAGAGGTAGTGTATTTTCCAGATTTTGAGTGTGGCCAGATAATTTTATCTTGAGGGTTATTTTGGGAAAGGTGGATGTTTATGATTTTTTGGGCTAAAGGATTAGGAAGGGTGCTTAATTTTTCTTGATTCCAGGTATGGGAGATTGGGTCAATGAAATCTCCTACCATTCGGATTGGGTAACATTGTGCTGGGTCTAGTCGTGATGAGTGTGAAATCCAATTGGCTTCTACAGGAGTTGATAACCCATTTCCAATACGATGGAAAATCAGTTGTTGCATGGCAGGGACAATTGATGTCAGTTGTCTCCATTCATGACTAGAAGAGGAAGGTATGGTATGAATGCCTTGTAGAATAGGTTGTTGATCAAGATATTTTGCACTGAAGAGACTTCCGCAGATGGAGTTAGGTTGTTCATGCAAATTATAAATTCTTTTCATGAGAAGAGCCTTATTATGATCACTGATTTTCCTTATGCACAGGCCTCCTTCGGATAGAGGTTTTGTTACTTTATCCCAACCTATCGGGTGAAGCTTTTTGATTGTTGAATCATATCCCTAGAAAAAAAATCCTAGTGATACGATTTATTTGTTTATGAACAGTACTGGGTAGGTTTTGTGTTTGCATAATGTGGTTTGAGGTGGGTGTAAGGGAGGTTTTGATGAGAGTGAGTCTTCCAGCTGGAGTTAGGCATTTTGTCATCCATCATTTAGCTTTTCGGGCTAATCTTTGTAGGAGGGACGCGAAGGTTTGATTTGATGCTCTTCCTTGTTTGAATTGGATGCCTAGGTAGGTTGGAGGTTTTGATGTTGTCGGCATATCGAAAAATTGTTGTAATTCATTTACCTTGACCGGATCTAGTCTTGGGTGATGTATTATTACTGATTTGGAAGTATTAACTACCTGTCATGCAGAAGAGCCATAGGTTTGGAGTAGGGTCTTAAGGTGATGGTTACTTTGATCTAAGGCTTTATAGGTAATTAGTAAATCATCCGCATACATTAGATGAGTAATGGATGGTGCTTTTTTTGAGATATCGAGTCCTTGAACTAACTTTTGGTTTTCAAGGTTTCCTAGATTGGTAGATAGGATTTCAGCACATTGATAGGTGTTGTAAAACACCTAATTTTATATCTAGTATTTACGCTTTCTTTGTTATTATCCTTGTGCGCTTATGTTTAGTTTTGAGTTATTTAGGTGCTTTGGAGTCATTATGTGCAAAAGAAGAAAAAGATCGCCAGTAATTTCACAAAAGCGCAAAAGGAAAAATTGTCATTTCATAGGCAAAGCTATCTCGAGCCAACCACGTGTTAAGGGGATACTACTGGGTGGCTCGTATCCATTTCTGGGGTGCAAATAGCTGTCCCAATGTTAATGACCTCATTTTGGCCGAGAGGGAAGAACTAGGGTTCATTTTCTCCTTTCTTTCTTCTCTCCTTGTTGCCGCCTTAGATGCTCCCGAGGCTTGATGTGATGAATCAGAGAAGAATCAAGAGTGGGAGAAGAAATTCAAGTTGTTGGTTGTTAGATCGATGAAAAGATTGCGATTGGAGAAACAATGAAGAAATAGAAGTCGGGTTCTCGTTGAAATGGGGTCTCATTGTTGATTTGAGGGTTTCACAGTAAACTAGGGTTCGATAAGCAAGAATGATTTCTTTTGCTCTGTAAAGATCTCAAATTAATGGAGAAGAAGATGGAGTTGATACGAGATATCGAGATGGTTCGAGTCTGAGATGGAGCGTCGATTGTAGAGAAGAAATTAAGGGTTTTGTGATGAATCAAATGAAGAAAGGGGATCTACTGATAATTGAAATTGGTCTGAGACTGTAGAATTATAGTTCGCTGTGAAGTTTGGTGGTGAAGTGGAAATCCAGGGGAAGGATGATGATTTTGGGTAAGAAACTGGTGGTGCTGCTAATTCATGTGGAAAGAAATTGCAGGGTTGCAGTCTTGAGATTTGTTGAGTTTAAAGCTAAGAATTGGAGCTGGCGCCACGTTGTATACAATGGACTCATGGAAGATTGTGGAGCTGATTTCAGGTGGCTCTCAACAAGAATAATAATGAAGTGCGCAGCTGGAGGTTATGAGCTTACATGGAGATGATTGATGTTGGGATATGGCAGAGCTGAGGGCAAGATGTAATTGCAGCTGCACTGAAGCTGAGTGAGCAACTGGTACAACTAGAAAGTGCAAACTGCAGATGCAGAATGGAGCAAACTTGATTGGTCGGATGATGTTGCAAATTGTATGGAGATGGAATGATGGTGTTGTCTTGATGACGCTGGTCGTGTAACTGAATCAATGAAATGCTTATGTGTCAGGTGGAGGTTATGGAGCTGTGAATGATTAATTGCAGTTGAGTACAAGGAGCTGGCTGAGTTTGTGTGAGATGCAGCTGCAATTGCAAGTAACTGAGCAAGTAAGAAAGAAGTTGAAATGGAGACCTGTGCTGATGATTATTGGAGTTTTACTGAGCCGAAGAATGCAGTGATGGTGCACTGGTGCTGTTACTTTGTAGCTGAAATGGCTAGTAGAGTACGATGGTTTGGTTGTGGCTAACTAGTGATATGCAGGATGGGACTGTAATGGAGAAGCTTGAGTCAGTGCTGGGAAGATACAGGCAGCGAGAGTCTAGCGAGAGTTATTGAAATTGATGCTATGACAGTGTAGAATTGGACACTGATTTATGCATTTGAAGTTAGAAATGCAATGAAGTTGAAGCTCAGATTGAAGTTGATTATGAATGCCAAGTTGAGAAGGGGCTGATTTGAATCCGCTGGTGAATAATCGATGGGTTGGAAAGTTGAACGACTGAGCTGCAGGGAATGTGGAATGAGTAGATGTATGTTATGATGCAGGTGCAAGCAGAGAATGGATGGAAGGGTTGAGTTGGTGTTGTGAGATGAGTGAATGGCTTAAGCTTGAATGGTAGTGAGTCTGATAGAATGTGGTGTTTATGAAGTACAGTTGCAGGTTGTGATGAGTATGCTGCTGGAGAAGTTAGGTTGTGGTGTTGCAGTGGTGATTGAGCCGAGATTGCAAGCCATTGAATCTGCAGGCGAGGATGGACTGGAGCTACTGAATGAGCATATAGATGAATGCTAGGATGTGTGAACTCAGGGAAAACTGAAATAGTTGATACAATGGGGTCTGAAGCTGCAATGATAAGGAAATGGCAGTGTAAGCTGCAGCTGTGGAGGATATAGGGCCATCATGGCTGGAAGCACAAGGATTGTGCATCACAAGATTTGGCCAGTGCAAATAGCCTAGGCCAAAGTGAATCGATCAGGAACTGCACTGACTCGATGACATTAGCTACCCGACTCGCTGAGCTTGACCCTAGTTTGACTCAGACGACTTGACCGAGCTTGACCCGACCGAGCTGACCCGTTGACCTATGACCGAGCAGACTTTGCCACACTGAGCTACTTTCCAGTCTAACGAACTCCGGCCAATTTCCGGCCATAATCCCAGTTCCCCGGCAACGACGCCAAAATTTGATCGCTGTCGTAGGCGTCAAAAATAATTTACACTTTCTTACTACTCAAAATATATAATGAAGCAAGGGCAAGAAATGATCGTTCCCACAGAGAGGTCTTGGTTGTCAAATTGTTTCGGTTCCCTATAAATAACACCGAGGGTTTTGTGATTTTTATATAATAAACTAAATAAAAGCAAACAATAAAGGTAAACAAATCAATTCTTTGTACCTGTCTAAATATGTGCTTTTAGAGTGTGTGTCACCGTACGTAAATTCCGGGCAGAATGGTGAGCTGGCCAACCTCCCACCATAGAAGCACTATTTTGATCTCTTGAGTGCTATTTTTATCAACCATGATGGTGACATCGAATTGCTAACTTACATACCACTTGTAATCTTGTTCGCAGTTAGCACCATCCACCTTATCTCTCTCTACACCAACAGGTCCATAGAAACACCATCATCATCAACAAGAGGAGCATCACAAATTTGAATGAAAGTTGAACACGTTCGAGGTTTACAAGCAACGGTACAGAGATGAGCAGATTTCAGATTCAAGTAAAGCAACAAGACAAGGAACAGAATTTTTATAAGTTGAAGACTATTGTACAAGAGTGAAAATTATCAAGGATGAGAGTTCGAGAAGTTTATGATATCAAGACATACAAGTTGTGAAGAATCAAGCGGTAAAGTACTTACACCATGGCCTTTGTACTTACATTTTTATTTTATTTGTATTTTACTTTCTCTTGTCAATCAAAAAAAAAAAAAAAAAAAAAAAAAAAAAAAAAAACGAAAATTAGAAAAAAAGAAGAAAAAAATAATAATAAGACAAGAGAAAATTTATTTAGGTTCATTACTAGTTTTATTGTTTTATTTCGTTTTTATTTTGTATTTGTTTTATTTTTATGTCTCAAAAAAAAAAATAATTATTATTATATTTTGGGTTTGTATAGTTCGTTTTTAGTTTTATATTCTTTCAATAAAGCCAATGGAAGAAGGAATATCTACAAAGAAGTTTCAAGCAATAAGGAATTAGAGGAAAGAATCATATTGTCAAGATTCTACGAAGTTCAAGAGTTATCATCAAGGGTTGAAGACCGAAGATGAAGACACCGATAGAAGACCGAAGACGTTTCTATGGATGTTGTGAGAGTGGTGCTAGATGCACGTCGAACGGATAACGAGGTAAGTAAGCATATTCCCACCTTCGTTAAGTGGTTGATTTCCTTTCGTAGAGATCGTCAGAAAAATGGGTTTTCAAAAATTATAAAAGATGTGGGTTTGCAAAACAATTCGGAGGGTTTGCCTTCCTACCATTCAACGTGTCGCAGGATTATCTCTTCATTCCTACCTGGATACATGTGTGACCCATAAAAATTTGTTTATTATTGAGTGCAATTTCATAAAACCCTTTCTTGTGAGGCAGAGTCGAGACTTTCGATCACTCCGAACCCGAATTTCTTTCGAGAAGGGATGGTTATTTCTCTCTCAACTTTTAAGAATGAGATTGTGTTCATTTATGTGTCTAACTTCTTATGACTAGTGTGCAGAATCTCTATGTCTTCTTAGCGCGTTGGATGCTATTATTTCGAGAACTAGTAAGTTGGAAATATAGGTTTTGTGGGTATATCTCTAGTAAACCCTCACGAGACTATAACTCGTCCACTAGGGACACCTAGGGCTTGTTATTTATGCTAAAAGTGATCGTAGCCTCGACGAAACGGAGTTGTATGTATTCTTTAGAATTGTTTTGTTTGATTTGCTCGAGGACTAGCAAAGTCTAAGTGTGGGGGAATTTGATAGGTGTTGTAAAACACCTAATTTTATATCTAGTATTTACGCTTTCTTTGCTATTATCCTTGTGAATTGCATCGCTTATGTTTAGTTTTGAGTTATTTAGGTGCTTTGGAGTCATTATGTGCAAAAGAAGAAAAAGATCGCCAGTAATTTCACAAAAGCGCAAAAGGAAAAATTATAATTTCACAGGAAGGTGCTATCTGGAGCCAGTCACAGGTTAAGGGGATACTGCTGGGTGGCTCGTATCCATTTCTGGGGTGCAAATAGCTGTCCCAATGTTAATGACCTCATTTTGGCCGAGAGGGAAGAACTAGGGTTCATTTTCCCCTTTCTTTCTTCTCTCCTTGTTGTCGCTGTTAGATGCTCCTGAGGCTTGATGTGATGATTCTGTGAGAAGAATCAGAAGAGTGGGAGAAGAAATTCAAGCTGTTGGTTGTTAGATCGATGAAGAGATTGCAGTTGGAGAAACAATGAAGAAATAGAAGTCGGGTTCTGTTGAAATGGGGTCTGCTGTTGATTTGAGGGTTTCACAGAAACTAGGGTTCGATAAGCAAGAATGATTTCTGCTGCTCCTGTAAAGATCTGAAATTAATGGATAAGAATATGGAGTTGATACTGAGACATCAGAGATGGTTAAAAGTCTGAGATGGAGCGTCGATTGTAGAGAAGAAATTAAGGGTTTTGTGATGAATCAAATGAAGAAAGGGGATCTACTGATGATTAAAATTGGTCTGAGACTGTAGAATTATAGTTCGCTGTGAAGTTTGGTGGTGAAGTGGAAATCCAGGGGAAGGATGATGATTTTAGGTAAGAAACTTGTGGTGCTGCTAATTCATGTGGAAAGAAATTACAGGGTTGCAGTCTTGAGATTTGTTGAGTTTAAAGCTAAGAATTGGAGCTGGTGCCACGTTGTATACAATGGACTCATGGAAGATTGTGGAGCTGATTTCAGGTGGCTCTCAACAAGAATAAGAATGAAGTGCGCAGCTAGAGGTTGTGAGCTTACAGGGAGATGATTGATGCTGGGCTATGGCAGAGCTGAGGGCAAGCTGTAATTGCAGCTGCACTGAAGCTGAGTGAGCAACTGGTACAACTAGAAAGTGCAAACTGCAGATGCAGAATGGAGCAGCTTCAGTTGGCTGTGACAGTGTTGCAGCTGTATGGAGATGGAATGATGGTGTTGCTGATGACGCTGGTCGTGTAACTGAATCAATGCAATGCTTATGTGTCAGGTGGAGGTTATGGAGTTGTGAATGATTAATTACAACTGAGTACAAGGAGCTGGCTGAGTTTGTGTGAGATGCAGCTGCAATTGCAAGTAACTGAGCAAGTAAGAAAGAAGTCAAATGGAGACTGTGCCGATGATTATTGGAGTTTTACCGAGCCAAGAATGCAAAGATGGTGCACTGGTGATGTTACTTTGTAGCTGAAATGGCTAGTAGAGTACTGATGCTGGTTGTGGCTAACTAGTGATATGCAGGATGGGACTGTAATGGAGAAGCTTGAGTCAGTGCTGGGAAGATACAGGCAGCGAGAGTCTAGCGAGAGTTACTGAAATTGATGTTGTGACAGTGTAGAATTGGACACTGATTTATGCATTTGAAGTTGGAAATGCAATAAAGTTGAAGCTCAGATTGAAGTTGATTATGAATGCCAAGTTGAGAAGGGGGCTCGATTTGAATCTCCGGTGAATAATCGATGGGTTGGAAAGTTGAACGACTGAGCTGCAGGGAATGTGGAATGAGTAGATGTATGTTATGATGCAGGTGCAAGCAGAGAATGGATGGAAGTGTTGAGCTGGTGTTGTGAGATGAGTGAATGGCTTAAACTTGAATGGTAGTGAGTCTGATAGAATGTGGTGTTTATGAAGTACAGTTGCAGGTTGTGATGAGTATGCTGCTGGAGAAGTTAGGTTGTGGTGTTGCAGTGGTGATTGAGCCGAGATTGCAAGCCATTGAATCTGTAGGCGAGGATGGACTGGAGCTACTGAATGAGCAGATAGATGAATGCTAGGATGTGTGAACTCAGGGAAAACTGAAATAGTTGATGCAATGGGGTCTGAAGCTGCAATGATAAGACTAAGTCTTGTGGGCTAGATTGGAGGTGCTAGATTAGCACTTAAGTGTTGCAATTCAAAAAAAAAGTGTGGAAAAAAAGTTAACACTAGTTCTCTCTCCTACCGCCAGAGCATGTGAACTAGCATGCTAGATAGTTACGCCGAATGATTCAAATTGAAAAACTACCTTTTCGGGAATGGTTCACAAGAGATTTATTTTTGATCTCGATCACAGATTTAAAGCCCAACCATTCAGTACCGAAATGATTTAGCCTGGCGCAATGGTTCAGTGAATCTAGATGCTAGATTAGCACTCCCATAAGACTTAGGAGGTAACCCTGACTGCTAATCTAGGTGCTAGACTAGCACCCCATAAGACTTAGTCTAAGGAAATGGCAGTGTAAGCTGCAGCTGTGGAGGATATAGGGCCATCATGGCTGGAAGCACAAGGATTGTGCATCACAAGATTTGGCCAATGCAAATAGCCTAGGCCAAAGTGAATCAGACTGTGAACCAGACCTGACTCGTCTGATTAGCTACCTGACTCGTCTGATTAGCTACCTGACTCGGCTGAGCTTTGACCCGGTTTGACTCAGTGACTTGACTGAGTTGACCCGACCGAGCTGACCCGTTGACCGGTGACCGAGCAGACTTTGCCGGTCACCTGAGCTACTTTCCGGTGCCGGACTCCGGCCAATTTCCTATTCATAATCCCGAGTTCTTCGGCGACAATTTTGGACATAATTTTACATGGGTTTTTTCTCACACATGGGCTTGGTGGACCACTTGGAGATGGGTTTTGAGAAGACCTAATATTGGAAGGAGTATCCTTTATGGAAATTGAGAAACATATAAAAAGAGAAGACTTTTACCTAATCGGGGGGATATTATCTTTTATTTATCTTTTGGCCTCTACTTTGTTTTCTAGGGTTTACACCATGAAGACTTTTCTCTTTCTTCTTGTTATGAACTCCATGAATATGAGCTAGAGTTTTCTTTTGGTTATGGATTAGTTGGATTTCCAAACATGAGTTTTTGTGCAATAAATTAGTTTTCTCTCATATTATCGTTTATGATTCACTATTAATATTGTTACATGATTTGATTGCGTGTTTAGTCGAGTCGCGAATCGATTGAGTTTGCTTTCATCTTTATTGCTAGATTAGGGTTGTTATACGAAAAAGTGATAATTCCTGATTGCAAGTAGCATAAATAAGATTATAGTTTGTAGTGATATATTCTTATGATCTTATGTGAACCATAACCTTTGTTAAATCGGATTAGTGCTTTTACACGTTCGATTGCTTTGATTGGCCTGATTTCATAGAACCTAATGCATCTAGGGAATTAAACTTGATTAGTGCTTTTACACGTTAGGTTGTTCTTTTAGATAGAATTCATATTCGCATCTTTTAATGTGTTTGTTGATGACAAGAGGAGATTAGCGGGATATTCTTGCGATCAAGGTATTCTAGGGCCTTTGATAAAAGTTGAGATTAAAATATTAATTCTAGTTATTGTGTTGAAAACATGTTTGCGAATGAAGACGAAATTTCATGACCAATACTTTCTCATCCTTGATTTGATTTGTTTACCTTTATCGTTTTCTTTTATTTAGTTTATTATATAAAAATCACAAAACCCTCAGTGTTATTTATAGGGAACCGAAACAATTTGACAACCAAGACCTCTCTGTGGGAACGATCCTTTCTTGCCCTTGCTTCATTATATATTTTGAGTAGTAAGAAAGTGTAAATTATTTTTGACGCCTACGACTGCGATCACACATATGATGAAAATATAGGAAGATAGTGGATCTCCTTGTCTGATACCTCTAGTTGGGTTGATGTATCCATGAGGTGTACCATTTATGTTGACCGAATATGTAACTGTTGTGACACATAGCATAATGTAATCTATAAATGATGAAGGAAATCCAAGTTTTGTGAAGGATGTTTTGATGAATCCCCAATCTAAGCTATCATAGGCTTTCTGGATATCCAATTTGAGAGCTATTTTTGGATCCTTAGTGGGGTTTGAGGTTCTGATATGGTGGAAGAGTTCTCCGGCAATTGCTATGTTATCGTGGATTGATCTTTGTGGCACAAAAGCACTTTGGTAGGGGCTTATTAAGAAAGGGAGAAGGGGTCTAATTCGGTTGGCTAGGATTTTTGCAATGATTTTATATGTAACGTTACAAAGTGATATAGGTCTAAACTGTGAAGGTTTTGAAGGATGGTCTACTTTAGGTATTAGTGTTATATTTGTATGATTGATGAGATGATGCAGGTTTAGATTATTAAAAAAACTTTGAACCATTGCTATCAATTGGGAATGAGTTGTTTCCCAGAATACTTTGAAAAACTTACTTGTGTAACCATCTAGACCAGGAGCACTTTCGGAGTTTATGGAGAATAGTGCTTGTTTGATTTCCGCTATAGTTACTTCCTTCGTAAGAATGTATGATTGTATGGGAGTTAATTTTGGCCTGATATTTGTAAAAAGATCTTCATTTATCACCGTAGGTGGGGCCGTATATTGTTGAGAATAATGATCCAGGATGAGTTGAACAATGTCTTCTTTCTTGTTAACCTAGTTGTTTTGTGGGTCTTGTAATTATTGTATATTATTGCAGGCTCTGTGAATAGTAGCTTTAGTATGGAAGAAGGTTGTGTTGAGATCGCCCGATTGCAACCATTTAATTCTGGATCTTTGCTGCCAGTATGTCGCATGACGTTGTAGTAGCTTATCATGATCAATTCTTAGTTGTTTTTCTTGGATCAGCCAAAATTCCAGGTCGCCGCCCGATTGTGTAGCACATTGATGCTGAGCGTGCTTTATCTTGGCTGTTGATTTCTTGATCATGGTTTGTAGGTGGCCAAAAGTTTCTTTGTTCCATTCCAAGAGAGTTTGTCCGGTTGTTATGAGTTTTAGTTGAAGATCCAGGGTAGGTTCAATATCTTGTTGTTTTTCCCAAGCTGTTTCAACCACTTGTTTGAGCTGGGGATGAGAGAGACAAAGGTGTTCAAAACACCCTTATATTTTTATTTATAATTTATTTTATTTTTATCAATTAGTTTGGTTTGGCGAGGTTTTTTTTTCTTTCTTTTTTAGCCGAGTTTTGCTAGTTTTTTCCCTAATCAAAATTTAATGGGTTGTTCATTATATAAAAACAATATAGAGGTTTGGTTAGGATTTTTCTTTTATTGCCAAATATTTGTAATTTCTGGCGGGATTCAGTGGTTATTCATTTTTTGAAAGTAACATAGAAGATCGGCTAGGTTTTATCTTATTTTTCTTTCTAGCAGAACTTAGTTCTTTTTATAAATATTTTATCCTAATTCAGTGGGTTCAACAACATAAAGCTTCGGCTAATTTTTATTTATTTTTTCTTACTTGAACCCCGAGTTCGATTAGATTTGTTTTTTCTATCCTAGTCGAACTCAATACAAAGTTGTTGTTTTTTAAAAAAAAAGATAAAATAAAAATAAAAAAGAAAAGAAAATATTTATTTAATTAAAGGATAAGTTAGTCATTTCCAAACTTTAGACACCCCTTATAAGTGTAGGGAAGATGGTCTAAGCAAATCATGGTCCCACAAAAAGGAGTGGATCCCAGAAAATCGTGCTACAAAAATAGTCACCAAACCGCCCTTTCGGGTGCAGTGTCATTGTGTTGTTATGCTTTTGTCATGTGTCAGAAAGGATTTCTCATTTTTATTTTACTTATCTAATTCATTGATGTTTTAACAAATCGATAAAATTTGGAATATGAACGAAGAGATTCATAAATGTTATTTCAACCTGAAGTAACAATTTTACAGGGATAATTCGATTCTCTTATGCAGCAAAACACAATTGTTGGGATAAAGAAATATCTCGACATAAGCTAGTTAGGACAAGGTTAATAACGAAAGAAACCCAGATGATGAGGTGTTTGTACCCTCTATATATAAAATAGACAAAACCCGTTAACCTGCCTAGCATGTGCTCACCCCCTCTAACCTAAAAGAAGGTTCCGGAAGTTTCCAGATGTCTTGTTGCTCAAGTTACTTGTATATGAAGTTTATCTCAAAATTAGGGTCTAACATTAGGCTATAATACATGAGACCAAGAGAAAAACTTATTTTATGGTTTCTAACTTGGAGAAAAAACATTATATCAAACATATCAATAAAATATATCCCTTTATGGGGATTTTTCTGTGGATGTAGACATAACTCGACGAATCACGTTAATTTTTTTTTCCTTTATTTATTTTTTAATTCGTTTTTTGCCTTAGTACGCATACTCATTATCATCAAATCAATCATGCTTTATGCCAAAAGTTATTTTTGTTACAAATAAAAGGGTTAGACATGCCTACTCATACCCAAGTTGGTATATAGATAGATTATATGCTAGACCTGCCACATGGAAATCCAATAGGTAAAATAACTTTCATTAAAACCGTTTTGGAAACTATAGATACTCACCCAATGATAGTGTTTCCAATGGCTAAAATCATGACTTATAAGATAGATTTTATCTTCTTGGGGAAGGGACTCTCAAGCCAAGGGTCCTTATCTTAAATATTGGGACACAATATTTGTCCCTAAATTTCAAGGTGGTATGAATATTAGGAAGTTCGTTACCTTAAATAAAACTTTGCTTGCAAAACTGGCCTGGGGATGATTGAAAATCCTCAAGCGCTAAAACATAGTATTTTCCCAACAATGATTATATTTAGGGATATGTCAAGTGATTCCGCTGGCTCATGGATTTGAAGGGTATAAGTCAGGGACTCAAAATAGTCAGAAAACTCGTGTTGGGAAGTAGGTAATGATTGTTAGAGCATTGCTTAGTCGAACTCACAAGTGTTGCTATATCAAGCTTGGTGTCAAATTTAGTTGTCAAAACTATATCTTGATTTCTAGTCTATAATTAGTTAAGTCTCGGTCTAGGATAGAGGTAGTTGATAAACGAACTAGTCATCATTTGCATTCTACCGTTTGAAGGCGAAGATCAACCGAAGCTTTTGGAAAACTTCATCAACAAAAGGTAAGTGAAGACTGAACCACCTATTTCTCAAGTTATATTCACTTTTTTATCCTTGAGATGTTTGTCGCTTATCTTATTAGACTAGCTTGCATAGACAAGAATTTTGAGGCAATAACTAATTATTTAGTTTACGAATTTCTCGAAATATAATGACTAAGCTTAATGAACATTTGGTCATACTTGATCAAATTCAGTGGAGAATATTTTATTATTCTGAACCATTTCTTGATTCAAGTTTATCATTCAAAAATAGCCTGGAACAGTGATACGTGTCATTGACGTTATTCAGGAATGTTTCGAATGATTTGGAGAAATATAGAACTACTATATTCGGAATACAATACATTGTTATCAGACTTATAAACTGGGAAAATTGTTATATGTCCGAATCCGATTACATGTAATCGCACACGTAGAGGAGTACCTATATATCAACTTTAAGATTTGTATGATACGCATATTCATATGCACATCATGAAAAATCTGTTTGTTTCGTGATCCGGATAGGTATGATTTTGATATACAAACCATTTTGGAACTGTGGTAAGGGAACCAGGTTAAAGTATTCAAACCTGTATGCGAGCCAATACAGTTTTATGTTCTATAACCAGTTTAGTATCCAAACCGATACGCAAATTGAAAAGGTTTTGTGAACTCCGGAACCGGTGAAGGTCTTAAGTTTGCAAACCGGTACGTGAACTTAAAAATTTCTGTCAACTCCGGGACTTAGTGTTGCACCTAAATTTTCAAACTGGTACGTTAACTGAAAACACTAGACTCATTTGATCACAGGATTGTGACTCAATATCAATGTCTTTGTGTTCATGGAAATGAGTGTTAAGCTTTTAAGTTCAAACTGGCTAGTTTCGGCTAACCATGTTGGACATAGTCTTTGTATACGGTTCGGTTACGATTTACCTAACTAAAATGTATATCTTGTTTAAGTGAATAAGATTCAAAGCTTTCATCTAACGGTGAATATTATTTGTTTGGTTCCAAAGCTATCTTAGCTTAAACCTAAAGCAACCTAGGCTTTGGATTCTATATAAGGGTATCTCTTGGCAACTTGGCCGGATCTTTGAATCCTGACACTACCTTTTGGTATCTAGAGTCGTCCACTCCAGAAACCTTTTAGGGTTTAGCGACTATCAAAGACTTCATTGGGATTCGTGAATCCATGACTAGTTATCTTTTATCTTGATAACTTGGGTAATTTGATCTTGTTGGATTGT
>JAJJWW010006650.1:0-60212 GCA_023531295.1 Papaver armeniacum | reverse complement strand
GTAGTGTGGGATTTCCCTGCTACTCTGGTTGGAGGCGAAGCCAAAAACTTGTTACGCAACTCTACTCGTACATTACATGGAGGACAATTGAAGATTTTCATGATAGTGTTCTCAGAGGGTTTTATAAGAGATGTTGACAAATAGAGAAGTAATGAACATCGCGAAGACATCGCCACTTTGAAAAGAATGAATGGCCTTGATTATTTCTTTTACCCACATGAAGAAGTACTGAAAGGTGGCGAGATGCATGGCAGTCCATTAGTGGTAAGATTGGAGAATTAACCCAAAACTTGTTGATGATGAAGATGATGGGGCAGAAAAATTCATGGGCAATAAATAGAATCTTAATTGATCTTAGAAGCTCTGTAAACATCCTTTTTACCACTTACAAGACTATGGGAGGAAAAGACGAAGATTTGATACCTTCAACCTATAAGATTTATGGTTTTAATGGTTGCTTGCTAATAAAACCTAAAGGAGAAACTCATATGCAAATACCATTGAAAGGATTATTAACTGAAATCTTGTTTGCATAGTCGATGTGGAATCCCCCATAATGCATTAATTGGGCGACCATGGTTACATGAGATCTTGGGTGTAGCATCAACTTACCACGGTCATCAAATTTCCTTATCCCAGTGGTGTTGGAGTTATAAAAGGGAGATTGGTCTGAAGGACTAAAATGCTATGAAGTCGATGTGGGTCTTGTGAGGAAAGGCTTGCTCAAAAGAAGAATTGGAAGCGGAATATCAAAGAAGAACAAAGAAGATAAAGACTGATGGTGGACACAATATAAGTGAGAGATTAAGATATATTGCGAAATCAATGCTTGAAAATAATGGAAATTGCGATGGTCTGCAATAGAGAAAGAAAATATCGGGGAATTTGAATGAAGGAGCAAAGAGAGAGCAACGGGAATAAGAAGTGTAAGAAATAAATAGTTGATTTTAGAGTTGTGTAAAAAAAAAAAATTTGTTTTGGAGTGACAAAGGCATGTCAAAAGTACAAAGAATATGATGATCAAAGAAGGAGTACGTGAAAGTCTCGCGATTCATGAATATAACGAAAGTTTGATTAAATAATTACAGCGAGATCACCAGAAATGAAGCAAGATTATGTGATAATTTCACAAAGATAATGAGAAGAAATAATCAAAATCGATGAATGATCGCAAGAATTGATAGAAGTAAAGAATGAGTGAATGGGAAAAACCTTTATGGCGTACACCTAGTTCGCGAATGATATTTCGTAAGAGGAAAATGTAAGACCTAAGTCGTCATATAAGGTATCTCTTGACATGGCTCGGGAAAAGGTTACATAGCCCACAACCCGAGTCATGAAAATTTGGGGTCAATAAAGCCCATCCAGGGAGATACCTTGGATTTCCAACTATATATATAAGGTTATACCCGGTTGGACGACCGAGGTATCTTCCAAGAGTCGGAGTGTATGACCAAGGCGCCGAGGTACACGGTTGAGCCAAGAGTGCGTGGTGCATTTGAAGTGTCTCGGCCATTCTTGGCAAGTCTTGGCACATGCTTTTCGGCCAAGAAAACTCCATTAGGGTGCGGTCTCGTAACCATAAGCCCTATAGGTATAAGGGATAAGAGGCTGCGAAAACAAGCTGGTTGTTGTTAAGACCGGATGGGAGGAGCTAGTCTTGTATGGCGATGTACGCCTCCTTGAAGGGGCAACCAGGAGATGATAAGGCGGCACCCTCCATTAGGGAGTCGATAAGTGTCTTAAGACGCAAATGTCATGAGGCTCTATTTCACGCAAGAAAATTTAGGCTTGTCATATTTGTGCGATGATCTGAAGAGGCAATAATACTAACGCGAGGGTAAGGCGAGATCAATGGGTCTTTACATGAAAATGTAAAGGCGTCCTGTGTTTCGTCGCAAAAGGCATGCAATGTCATGGGGCTTTATGTTTTGCAAGAACATTTAGGCCTGTCATATTGTCGCAAGAAAAATATCTTGCAGAGGCAAAAATACTAAAGAAATGATAAGACAAGATCAATGGGTCATTACATGAAAATGTAAAGACGTCCTGCGATTTTGTCGCAAGACGGCAATGTCATGGGACTTTATGTTCGTAAGAATATTTAGGCATGTTACATTGACGCAAAAAATGAGGTGGCAAAATAAGACCTTTAACTAGGAAGGCAAAATAAGACCACACAAGAGCAATGATAAGGCAAGATCAATAGGTCATTACGTGAAAATGTAAAGACGTCCTGCCATCTTGTCGCAATGATGAATTTCAACATAAATGAAGATAAGATCACACAAGAAATTGAGTAACCAAAAACTTGTGAAAATGGCTATATTTCTTCATTTATTTGTGAAGAATTAGCAACGTGATTCTTGAAACTATAAATATTATTACTTAAAGGTTATCGATTTAATCTCTCATGTGAAAATAAATAACGAGAGGCAAGTATGGGAATGATTAGAGTAAAACTTGTTATTTATTTTCATATGATAGATTTACTGATAAGAGATTACAAAAATAGAAGGCTATAAGGATAAATGTACAAGTATCATAAGAAGGGAAAAAGGAAAATGGAGCTATCTCTCGGTTTATTCTTCTTTTTCATCGAATCTTTATCGAGACTCCTCTTCTTCGCTAGCATCACTATCGAGAGACATCTCGAGAAGGCATATTTTCGGGAACTTCATCAAGAAGACAAGGATATGAAGAAGAGGAATGTGATGGTCATCACAAACCTGTCTCAATAGTTTGATTACGAAAGCGAACAACATCATTATTGAAATTCGCTAATGTAGTTTGTAATTGCTTCTTCAACCTGGAATACTTGTTGTTGCTAAGAGAGAGGTCCTTTGCGAGTTGTTCTTTTTGATTCAAGTTCTTCAATCCTTGTTTGATATCTCTTCTCGACCTCTGCGAACGTATGATAATGAATCAAGAACTTAATAAAGATTTCACAAATAAGAAGTGGTAAAGTAAGAAGAGCATGTTAACAACCTTTTAGCCGTAAATCATATCTTTAACCAAGGCGGTATGCTCGGCATGAAGACGACGTTAACACCTAAGTTATTTACTGGCATTATCTAGAACTTTCGCCCAAGCGAATTCATCATCACTATTTATGACAAGAAGTGAACGAATTTGATTTTCTCGCTCATTAAGTATGGCATTTTGGCGAAGAGATTCATCTCTTTCAATTTGGACTTCAAGAAGAGTTTTTGGAATTTCGCTAATGCTTGTGCACCTTTATTAGCAATGCGATCCTTGTCATCTATAAGGCTATTAATTTTCTTCCTTAGAATATTATTATTCTCGTGGGTGCTAAGATATAAACGTTTAAATCGGTTGGCTAAACCTAAACTAAATCTATGCTCAATTTCTAAGAGATGAAATTTGGTTGAAGTTCATTTATTGAAAGAGAGTTAATTTTGTTCGAAACGAACTCTTAAAGATTCGTTGAGATGAGCAAGAAGAGCATCATTATCCATAGGCTCGGGAAATGAATGAGAAGGATGGCTTCTTCCGAAAAGATTATAAATGTCTGCGAAAATGATAAGTCGACAAAGAAAAATAAGTGACAAAATAAAAACGAGGAAAAGAGAAGAGTTTTATACCATAAAGTTGTTGATTAGCACTTTGAAGGGTAGAAATTTTATTCTTGAGTAGAAGATTCATTTTCCACTTGTTGAATTCTTTCGCGAAGAGCAAAGATCTCATTTTCATTCTTCTTGCGATATGTCGCAACTTCAACTTCTAGTTCTTTGTTCTTCTCCTTAAGTTGAAGGTTTTTCTTTTCAAGGTTGTTGCGCCTCTTCTCAAGATCTGAGGCAACCGCAAAGGAAGCTCTTCCAGACTATAAAGAAAGATGAAGAAGCTATTAATATATGGTTTAAAATTAAAAATTATAAGGAATAGAGAAACATAGACATACCAAGGCACCAGAGTGCATTCAAGAAATCGGGAGTCAATGATCCTGGAGATCCTTGAAGAGACTCATTACCCTCCAGTAAGAAGCATCACATATACTTGTGAGAGCTTCGCATATACCCGAGAAAGGTGATCATCTCAAGTCCTGCATGGAGTGCGAAAGTATATTAGACAATAACGTCATAGGAGATTCAGTTGGGTGATCCTCCTTCGCGGTAGAAGTGTCTACATCATCGTCTTCTTCATCAGAACTTTCACTAGATTGAGGACTTGAGCGAGAAGAAGAATGGGTCTTTTGTTTTTTAGAAGACGGAAAGAGATTTTTTCTTGTAAAGAGGGCCTTTACCCTTTCTTTTGTTTTTCGTGACTTTTGAAGCTTCATCCTCACGCAACTTCAACACCAACCTACATACACGAATGAAGATAAGAAATAGAGGCAACAATATTGTGAATAACAAGAGAAAATATTTCTTTACTTCATCCTGATTGATAAGTATCGCCAAAGTACTTGGCTTTGGATTTCTTTCATAATTCTTTCTCAATTTAATGATCCTGAAAAATTTATGCAAATTTAGTAGATATAAAAAGAAGGAAACATTGCGAAGCGAACGAAAACTAGAAAATGTACCTCTTTTGCTTTCTCAGGCCAATTAAATACCCAAGGATGATGATAGGTGTGATAAACACCTAATGTTATATCTAGTATTTATGCTTTCTTTGCGAGTTTTCATGTAAATTATGTATCTTATGTTTGCTTTTGAATATTTAGGTACTTTGGAGTCACTTGGAACTAAAGAAGAAGAAACAGGGCAAAGTCTCATCTCATGTGCAAATGCTTTTGGAGGCGGATTATTTCTCACAATTTACTTTTATTTCTTCATCTTTATCCGAAAAGTATGTTGGCTTTAGTGATGCAACTTTTCCAAAGAAAAAAGCACGACAACTTTAATGATGACTCTCATTGAAGAGAAGAGTGAATACGAGAAATAAGAGACGGTTCTTTGTTGGTGGAAGGATTCGAAAGAAAAGCGTCAATTCTCATATGCAAGCACTATCGGAGCATAGGAGGAACAAGGGGACTATTGTTCTTTGCGGCCCTTATCCAAGTCCTTTGGATGCCAATATCCGATCCGTCTGATGAACGCACCATATGAGGTCAAGTGCTTCTCCAGACAACCTATTGTCTTTCATTACCACTCACCTTGAATTGGAGAGTTTGGCACCGAGAAATTCAGAGAAGAAAGGAGTTGAGAAGATCAAAGAGGAAATGTTCCTATGATGATTGACTAATGATTCTACGAGATAGGGTTTGTGGTTGAATTTGGCTGCGAAGCGGCTAGCGGTGCAGGTTGTTGAAGATCCGAGAAGAAAGATTACGAGGATTTTGAGTTGAAACAAGAAATTAAGCCATGAATCACATTTGGAGGAGGTGATTAATGGGTCGATGGAGAAATCGAGAAGATGGATCGGTAATGTTCGATTTATATGGAAGTGAAGTCATGTAAGGACATGAGTTGTTCTTGCTGATATCTAGGGTTTCATGGAGATGTGGCTGTGCTTTGGTGGTTTGCGGTAGTTAGGAGTTGATCCGGGTTCGATTTGAGTTGAATCTCAACTTGTGATATGTTCTTTGCTATAACTAATATAGTGAGAATCTGTTGCCGGGAAGTGTGATTGTAATTGATTGAAATTCTTGAACTCAATTTGGGATGTTGTTGTGATTCGATTAAGAGAGTACCAAGGTCTAGACGCAGGTGATGTTACTATCTTGGTTTGAGCAGATGATTATGCTGTTGAATTGATGATTTTGGTGGTTGTTAGAGAAGATTGGCGTTTGAAATGGCGAGACGGGCTCGAATTTGGGAGGTTTTGGTCAAGTTTTTTTATCGGAAAAGAGCTGGGAGTTCTTTGCCGGGTCGATGGCGGTGAAATACTTGTAATGATGCTACAATTCGGTGGGGTTACGGAGGAGCTTTGTAATCGTGTTGCGGGGATGAATGGCAGCTGGTGGGCTGGTGATGTTGGCGCTTCACGAATCTGTCATTACTGTGGGTTATCAATCTTGGGAGCTGTTTTGCATGGCAGTGTGCAGGTGTGGGCTGAGGTGATGAATGAGAAGCAGCGAAAGCTGTGTGTTGGGTGGTTATGAGAAGATGGCTAGGAGATTGCTGGTGGAATGAAAGTCTGCGATTCTGCAAATGTGATAAAGATATGTGCGAGTGATGTTGCAGTTGAGAGTTAGCGGTGGTTGTGCTTGAAGAGTCTGTTGGTGCAGCTGGGCGAGGATGCTATGGCTACATAAAGGTGGCACCGACAAGGATTGCGGGAGATAGGTCGATTCCGGTGGATCGTAAGTTCACGAGAACAAGCTAGTACGATGCGGCAGCGAGAAAGAAGTGAAGGCATCAACGCTTCGCCAAGGATATTGCGGGGTGACAAAGGCGGACGCAGAATTACAAAGGATCACTGAGAAAGTTACAAACGAAGGAAGGGCGTGAAAAGAAGTGAAAAGATGGTTACAACCGCCAATGGAGTAAAGCTTGGTCAGTAAATGGAAGTCAAGTTTGCAAAGGTGATTTGTAATTCAAACTCGTGACGAGAAAAGCGGGTTCGAGCTTCTCAACGGCAAATGGCGCAATGTATTTCTTGTGGTGATGGATATACGGTTTGAATATGGGAATGGGTTTGCTTAGTGCATTTATGTGAATCGAGTGGAAGAATTTTGAGCTCGGAGTGGAGAAGAAACATGTATTACGAATGTGAACCGAAATACGGGAAAATGGAAATGCGAGATGGTGGAATAAATTGAGAGGGTTCGATATGAATGGAGTTGGTTTCTTTGCAACACTATAAAGTGATAATCGGTGTCACCTCTTATCTCATGGCCAAGTTGCTCGTCTTTGAATTTTAGTTGAACAAGGGACTTGCGTATGCTGGCTTTGGTGATAGAAGTTCGGAGAGTTGGCTGTGGTCCGTATTTGGCAATCGGAGTTAGTATTGGGCCGGCCTGGCCGGGCCTTAAGGAATTGTATTTTTGCTCTCGTTGGAAACCCTTGCGGGAGAAAGGATATATCGCCGACTAGAATCAAAAAAAGAGGAGGCGACGGCAACGGGGCGAAAGGAGAAGAAGAGAAGTCTGCAAAAACAAGCGAAAAGCGAGCTAGAATGGTGAGCCGGTGAGCTTAGTTCCGGTAGCTGGATTTGAAACTTGAAGCAGGAATCGCAATATTTCGATGAATCGCGAGGGTATGAGTCGGATACAAGAGTGGGCCATGGGACATATGAGCTATGGGTCACGCTTTTGGGTGCGTTTCGGAAGATAAGAAATTGGGTTAGTTGGTTTTTGTGAATGTTTGAACTGCAGAGAAGCAAAGTTGAGCTACTGGAAGTGTAAAACTGCCTGGTGACAGGTGTCTGATGACAAATCCGGCCTGAGATGTTTTTCCGACGCCGGATTAAACCATATTCCTAAAAAACCAGTTTTCCGGCGAGCATATTTTTGGGACATATTTTCACATGGGTTTCTCACACATGGTTCATGGGCTTGGTGGACTTTTTTTGGTGATGGACTTTGAAGACCTAATTTTGGAAAGTGGGAAGGCTATAAAAAGAAAAGGGTTTCCATTCTTTAGAGGACCACGTATTCTTCTTGGAGTTTTGCACGAGCCGGAGCTAGGGTTTGCTTTCATTTAATATTTTCATCTTCTTTACTTTATTTCCATTATTATTTGATGATGAACTCAATATTATGAATAACTAAAACTCTCTTTGATTAAGGGCGATTTCGAAGCCCGAAATATGAATCTATAATTGATGAAATAACTTGTTCTCTTGCATTTATTTATGTTATTGATTGATTTCTACCATGCTATTATTGTTTATGGATTGTTTGTTGATTGTTTAAGTTCGAAATTAAATAGTTGATTCATAATCCTATTGCTAGTTTAGATTTTCTTCGACGTAATTGTCTAGAGAAGATAAACGCAAGTAGCAATATATAGGTATTGATGATGGGACTTTGTTAAGTACTTATATGTAGAAATCAACACTAGTAGGTGATTCATGCTTTTGAGTTCATCACTAGGAGCAACTTTATCTCCACGAACTTAGAGCATTTGTTTAAGTCGAACCTAGTAAGCGTACCTCTAGGAAACTTGGCAAGTAGGAACCGGTAGTCGAGCGCTTCCGTATCCGGTGAGCTAGGAGATAATAACGGAATAGTTGAGCGTACTAATTATTCTAGGGTTGTTAGTAACATGATAATGTGAAGAATATAGCTATCATCAATTTGGTTTGTATTCCGTGGTCTAGATTGAACCTTTAATCAATTACATCTCATATTTGAATACATTTTACAATTTTCAGAATTTCTACAACAAAATCATCTTTGCTAAGAGTATTTCCATAACAACTTGAACTTCATACCTCCCTTGGGACGATCCTACTTACATTATACTACTTGCTAGTTAAAGAGAAGTAGAGAAATTTATTTTTGCGAGATTGACACCTCGTCAGATGATAATTTGCGAGATTCGCAGGGAGTACATGGGAACCTGAGATGTAAGGTCCGTTCAAAAATAGCGGGAAGACACACCACTTCTCATCTTTAGAGTAGCGAGGGACATTGTTCTTGCCGAGTGCCAATCAATATCTAACATGAGTATCTTATCATCGGGAACGTTCTCTTTTCTTTTCAATCGAGCACCCCAGTGAGATTTATCATTCTTCATATTTATCACTTCATAATTTTCAAAAAAAAAAATTCTACCGTGTACTTTTCAGCGACTATCTCTAAGTTTGCGAAATTAGGATCTCTGACGTTATCAGGATATAGAGACCCCTTACCAGCGCACGATTGGCGAATTCAAGCATTAGACGGATGCAATCACCACTTAATTGATAAATAGCTCGCGAGAATTTCTCATGAGCAAGAATTTCATAGAACAAGGGAAGTTCGGGATTGTAGAGGAATGGGAAGACTGCGAGGATTTGACCTAGCGAGATTATGATTTTCTCGATCGTCACAACGATGATCAATAAACAACTGCGAGAAAGAATAGTTGAAGATTCTTGATTGGGAATAGTAGACAAGGTGAAACCCTTCTCTTGTAAATTCTTTTGAGTTTCACCCAAAAGGGTTTCGTATCTACGACCAGGTGGAGCCATTCTCAGAGTATGGGAATGATTAGAGAATTGAATATCAAGAAAGAAGAAAAGGAAGATTTACAGATGTAAACGTGAATTGCGGAGGAGGAAAGTTGAAGAAAAATTGCGAGAAAGTAAAAAGAAGAAGAGGAGGGTGAGAAAACTATATATAGAGAAGAATTCTCGAGAAGATAAATGCATTTAATGCGAGAGGGGACGTGAATGGTCAAGAAAAAGCGGTTGAAAGAGACGTGTCAAGAAAAGAGTGGAAGAAGAAACATGTGTAATAAATTACGTGTAGAAGTACGGGATCGTAGCAGATAAATATGAACGATTGCGGCATTTCAAAATACTAATTCTCATGACATTCTCTTCTTCGCAGAGAAGACATGAGAAGAGGCAAGATGTAGGATCGAATATCACAACAACAATACCTCGCGAGATTAGTAAACGACAAAGATCACGAAGGCGTCGCAGAAGAGTAATATAAATGACGCAATGAATGACGACAACCAAAGCACGAGAAAGATGTGAAGATCTAGCGAATTTTAGGAGTGTTGCGAGATTGTATACTTATACACTTGCGACATTTCACAAGTCATTCCCGAAAATAAAGGACAGCTTAGTTGTCATCCATCGTGTACTACCCTATATAAAGAGTCGAATAAGCCTGTTGTGAGAGAGATCTTTTTCCGAGTGTTAGACAAGTCATTAGGAGAGAGAAAGTTGGTGGTGATTGTAATTTCTTTAGCTCTTTTCTATTTTATCTTGTAAACATTCAAGGAATTAATCAATAAAATCATTATTGTTCATCTTCAAATGTCTTAGTTGTGTGGATTATTGTGAGGGGTGTAGTGTAGGATTTCCTACAACTACAATTATATAACCATTTTTGGATATAAGCATTGTGTGGAAACGTGATAAGCACGAAAGGGCGACACATTTTCACCCATAAATACATTGGTTGTGACTCATTTTATCACTAATAAACTTGTTTGTAGGTGTTTTTGAAATAAGCTCTTATGGAGAAAGTTGCTCGAAAAGTGGTCACATGTTATTCGGACTCTCAATATTGGTTAAGGGACACCTCAATTACTAAGGGGCACCCTTTTTTCCAGTCAACTGTTAAAGGCATCACTGTTTTGGTTCAGGGCACTTCATCTTCAACAATTCAAATATCGGTTTTGGCGGAAAAGCTGGTTTTTAATGCAACCGAATTAGGGTTGAAGATTTGAAGGTGCTATCTTGAGATTCAATTCTTTGAAATTTTGTGGGTATTCTCTATAGAGCTTAACGGAGCTGGTAAAGGTCTTGGTTTCTCATAGAATTGGCTAGAACGTCAAGATTTGAAGAAAACATGTGCAGTTTTGGCGGGAAAAATTATGTTTGAAACAGCGGAATTAGGGCTTGGATTTTGGAGATGTTATAATTAGACTAAACCTGAGATTAATTGGGTTTATTCCTAGGGCCTAAACAGAGACGGTAATGTGCTTCGTTTGATTATTTTTAATTGGATAATCACCGATTGATGGAAAGAAAAGAATGTTTGGCGGAACTTTTCAACACCAACCTGCGTATCTCTGGAAATTTGTTGGTAGAGATTTTCACGAGATTTTGGGGCGTAGTTAATAGGATATATCTGTGTCATCATAACGAGATTGGTAAGGATTTTATTTTCGAAATAAAAGGAAAGATTCCGTCAGAGTTAAAGTCAAACAGGGAGTGAAAGACACGGGATTGTACGTGTTTTATGTGCATGGCGTTAGTTGGAAGTGCTTTGACATCGTCTGAGGTGTTGGTAACAAGTTTGGAGTGTGAACAACATGAGCGAGAGCGTGAAAGAGAGAAACTAGGAAGCAAATCCAGTAACGAGGAAAAGAAAAATAAAGAAAATATTTTCTCTTTACTTGTCGAAGATTTGGAGTAATTACTGCAAGAGATTTGATGCGCTGTTAAGTATAAATAGGGTTACGGTACATCACGGCAAGGTTATCGAGCGATTGGGTAAAGCTACGGGATCGAGAGAAAGTCTTTGTAATGTCTGCGGCGGCGAGAAAAGCTTGAAGAACGCGAAGAACAGACCCTCAAAGACAGTCGTTAAAAACACTGTCGTTCTGTGGAAAATATAAGACTGTCATTAAACTGCGGAGTCCATTGTTATTCTTCGTAAGAGTGGGTTTGCAACGCTTATAAACGTTGCAAATTCCCGGTTTATTGTATTTTCTCTTCTTTTCTTCATTGTAAACACCATTTGGGCAATAAAAATGAATTTTGAGTGTGTCTACATCATGAGTAGCTAAGCCCCTACACTGGGTCGACGGAGGAAGCCGAATTTCATACGTGGGTAATTTTAATTAATTCTTTATTTGGCTTTTGCATTAATTAAAATAGAATTATGATTTGATTAAATTGGTTGTTATTCAATTAGATAGGTTATGCTTTGTTTAGATAATCTATGCTTAGGGATACAATCAATCTTTTGAGAGTCTACCTTGGCAAAAATAAGAGTCGGTGTTATTTTGTTTATTGAGCTTTAATTGTTGAGAATAAATAAATTGAACCTATTGATATGAATTCGGTGGAATCCTAGGCCCAGTGACTCTCGCTTTTGTCTATTATTTTCTTTAAACCTTTAAATTTAATCTTCGCAAGTCTGAGAGAACGAATCTTAATTACTATTACGAAAACTAAGAAAAATCTTAAATCATTTTGGCGCTTCTTGCAGTTATTTGTTTTTAGATTAATTTTTTAGGTTTATTTTTTTATTTTGTACGGTATTTTCTTTTTCCTTTTTATGCGTTTCTTTTTATATTTCTTTTCAGGGAATTTTGAGGATGATGACTTCTTCTGAGGAGACGTCACCTGCAATGACGCTGGCGGAATATATGCGTAGGAAGTCAAATTATCAGGAAACCTCATCTGAGATGACTCTTCCTGAATATATGCATAGGCAATGGTATGGAGTTTCCGCTCCACATGAGTTAAGTGAAGAATCACATGAAACTATTTATGAGAAGTATTACAAACACACACCGCCTAGTTTGGAACAAAGATTGAGAGTTCTTGAATGTGAAAGATTATTTGCGATGATGATGAATCTAGTAGTGACTCTGTCCCAAACAAACATATAGATGACCATGTGGATGATTGTGTGGATGATTCGCCTAATTCCATAGATGAATCTACCTCACAAGATCATTCACCCGACTTAGAGGTTGTTTCTAAACCACTAGACTTCCAAAAAGTTGCCTAATTTAGGGTTAGAATTGTGTGCTTCTAAAGTGTTGTTGGATTACTTTGCATCTAAGTACCCGAGGATTTGCCTATTTCTAATATCATGTATGAGCCAGTTGAAATTTTCCCAGAATCCCCATACTTTGTTCTTTACGCACTTCCATGTGCAGTAAAAACTTGGTTTAGGGGTAAATTTTGTTTTCTGACGGTTTCAGTGTCCCCATTTTATCATAAAATAATTGTGAAGTTGTCATGTGTATATATTGTATTTTGGGTCGATCCCAAGTTTTGAGGTTATTAGTGTATGGGGATCGTTTTTGTACAATCCAGTAGGTATAATTATTTATTTATGTTTGTTTACTTTTGTTTATTTTATTTTGAATTTCCCATCTTAAGTTTTGCGTTGGATGACTCAATTACATTGAGGACAATGTAATGTTTAAGTGTGGGGGAGTGGTTAACTTTTTACTTTACTTTTTTCAGGAACCAGCTTTTGAGTGTGTTTTCATCAAAAAAAAAAAAAGTCTATTCTTTTCTTTTCATTTTCTTATGACCAGCTGTTGAGCGGGTCTATTCTTTTGTTTTCTTATCACATTATGACCAGCTGTGGAGCGGGTCTAAAAAAAAAAAAAATTTGTGTGTCTTGTATATGGCATTTGTCATGACCGAGTGTGTATGGGTCTAAATCGCTCTTATTATATGACAAGGCGTATGTAGCGGGTCAATCTTCTGTTTTGCTCGAGGACTAGCAAAATGTAAGTGTGGGGAATTTGATAAGCACGAAAGGGCGACACATTTTCACCCATAAATACATTAATCGACTCATTTTATCACTAATAAACTTGTTTGTAGGTGTTTTTGAAATAAGCTCTTATGGAGAAAGTTGCTCGAAAAGTGGTCTTGTACCTTGGAGAACACATGTTATTCGGACTCTCAATGTTGGTTAAGGGACACCTCAATTACTAAAGGCACCCTTTTTTCCAGTCAAACTGTTAAAAGGCGCCACTTTGTTTTGGTTCGAGGGCACTTCATCTTCAACAATTCAAATATCAGTTTTAGGCGGGAAAACTGGTTTTTAATGCAACCCCGAATTAGGGTTGAAGATTTGAAGGTGCTATACTGAGATTCAATTGCTGAAATTTTGTGGGTATTCTCTATAGAGCTTAACGAGAGATGGTAAAGGTCTTGGTTTCTCATAGAATTGGCTAGAACGTCAAGATTTGAAGAAAACATGTGCACTGGTTTTGGCGGGAAAAATTATGTTTGAAACGGCAGAATTAGGGCTTGGATTTTGGAGATGTTATAATTAGACTAAACTGCTGAGATTAATTGGGTTTATTCCTAGGGCCTAAACAGAGACGCTAATGTGCTTCGTTTCAGTTATTTTTGGCTGGATAATCACCGATTGATGGAAAGAGAAAGAGAATGTTGGGCGGGAACTTTTCCAACACCAAGCTGCGTATCTCTGGAAATTTGTTGGTAGAGATTTTCCACGACATTTTGGGCGTAGTTAATAGGATATATCTGTGTCATCATAACAGGATTGGTAAGGATTTTATTTTCGAAATAAAAGGAAAGATTCCGTCGAGTTAAAGTCAAACAGGGTGAAGAAAGACACGGGATTGTACGTGTTTTCTGTGCATGGCGTTAGTTGGAAGTGCTTTGACATCGTCTGAGGTGTTGGTAACAAGTTTGGAGTGTGAACAACACGAGCAGAGGCGTGAAAGAGAGAAACTAGGAAGCAAATCCCGT
Source organism: Papaver armeniacum (assembly GCA_023531295.1). NCBI lineage: Eukaryota > Viridiplantae > Streptophyta > Magnoliopsida > Ranunculales > Papaveraceae > Papaver > Papaver armeniacum. Next base: position 46,163 of record JAJJWW010006650.1, on the reverse strand, counting down.
AACGTAAAGAAAAATAAAGAAAATATTTTCTCTTCTTGTCGAAGATTTGGAGTAATTGCACGTAGATTTGATGCGTGCATATAGTATAAATAGGGTTCTGGTACATCACAGCAAGGTTATCGAGCGATTGGGGAGGCTACGGGATCGAGAGAAGTGCTGCGGAAATGTCTGCAGCAGCGTAGAAAAGCTTGAAGAACGCGAAGAAACAGACCCTCAAAGACGATCGTTAAAACAACATCCGTTCGCGGAAAAATATAAGACTGTCGTGCGGACAGTCCATTGTTATTCTTCGTAAGAGTGGGTTTGCAACGCTTATAAACGTTGCAAATTCCGGTTTATTGTATTTTCTCTTCTTTTCTTCATTGTAAACACCATTTGGGCAATAAAAATGAATTTTGAGTGTGTCTACATCATGAGTAGCTAAGCCCCTACCTAATCGGTCGACGGAGGAAGCTTAATTTCATCGTGGGTAATTTTAATTCTTTATTTGGCTTTTGCATTAATTAAAATAGAATTATGATTTGATTAAATTGGTTGTTATTCAATTAGATAGGTTATGCTTTGTTTAGATAATCTATGCTTAGGGATACAATCAATCTTTTGAGAGTCTACCTTGGCAAAAATAAGAGTCGGTGTTATTTTTTTTTATTGAGCTTTAATTGTTGAGAATAAATAAATTGAACCTATTGATATGAATTCGGTGGAATCCTAGGCCCAGTGACTCTCGCTTTTGTCTATTATTTTCTTTAAACCTTTAAATTTAATCTTCGCAAGTTTGAGAGAACGAATCTTAATGACTATTACGAAAACTAAGAAAAATCTTAAATCAAAACGCATATATGTATAAGTCCTTATTCATTTAACCGAAGTTTGTGTACTTTGCTGCTCAGGAAACCGTAACAACAATCCGCGAATCCAGCCCGCTGTTTATGGGTAAAGATCGTTTCCGCCGATTTTGGTAAATTCGGTAGGTGAGTGAAACAGGTTTAAACCCTAAACAAATGTGCTGGACGTGAGCACTTTATAGATTCGAGAGACCAATGTACAAGTCCGGCCTAAACCAAGAAATGGCTTCCAGGACTTGCTTCGGTCACAAAGTGGAGGAGAAGGTTGATTTGGGGAGGGAAGCAAAGAAAGGTGTTGAGACCCGGACTAGTGCAGGAGAGTAGTGTCTCGACTTGTATCGAAAGTGAAAGCTTAGGGAAGCTTGCAAGAGATGAAAGCTTTTGGAGAGCTTGCAAAGTTTCCTTTTACGAGAGTGTTGTCTTTTTCTCCCAGACTTGTCGTCTGGTTGAAATAGGTAAGACCTATTTATAAAAGTCGAGATTGAAACGTACCCAGCCTCATGAAGGAAGAGAGTAAAGGGTGAAATAATGGGAGGAGGTGGTAACCGCATGGTGTTAATGGGTGAAAACGTTTTCACCATTATTTCCTCATTTATTTGACCGCTTTATTCCTATTCACGCTTTCTTAATGTGAGCGTAGTGTACGCTGCAAGCTGTGACCGCCAAACCAAGACCCTGGAAAGCATCCCCCGGTTTGTGTTGATGTCTCGAGTGTTGGTTGCATCTTGAGTGCAAGTGGTGCTTTGCTAGGGCGCATGTGGCATGTGCCAATGGCATGTGCGGAATGCCTTTGTTGCGTTGCACCTCGGCGCAAGTGGCAATGCCAGCTGCTAGTGGCGTGTGTGGCATGTGCCAATGACATGTGTGGAATGCCTTGGTGGTAGGTTGTGCGTTGAGTGCAAGTGGCAATGCATAGAGTCAAAGTAGTGGCGTGTGTGGCATGTGCCAATGGCATGTGCGAATGCCATGGCGGTAGGTTGCAGTTTGCAAGTTAGGCTACCAACGTGGGTTTTGGCATGTGCCAATGGCGCGTGCGGCCAAGTTGGCCTAGGTTGCACGGCTTGCAAAGTTGGGCTACCAAAGATGCATGTTTTGCATGTGCCATTGGCATGCGTGGGCAAGATTGAATCATTGCCGTGTTTAGAAAAGCTACCGTGAGCGTGTTGGCATGTGCCAATGGCATGCTCGGTCATTAGGGCCACGTCCTGGTAGGAAAAGCTACCAGCGTGCGTGTTGGCATGTGCCAATGGCATGCGTGGCCAATTTGGGTCGCGCCACGGTAGGAAAAGCTACCGGCGGCGTGTTGGCATGTGCCAATAGCATGCGTGGACAATTTGGGTCGCGCCCACAGTAGGAAAAAGCTACCGGCGAGCGTGTTGGCATGTTCCAATGGCATGCGTGGCCAATTTGGGTCGCGCCTTGGTAGAAAAAGCTACCGGCGAGCGTGTTGGCATGTGCCAATGGCATGCGTGGCCAATTTGGGTCGCGCCACAGTAGGAAAAGCTACCGGCCGAGCGTGTTGGCATGTGCCAATGGCATGCGTGGCCAATTTGGGTCGCGCCCTGGTAGGAAAAGCTACCAATGAGCGTGTTGGCATGTGCCAATGGCATGCGTGGCCAATTTGGGTCGCGGCACTGGTAGAAAAAGCTACCGGAGCGTGTTGGCATGTGCCAATGGCATGCGTGGCAATTTGGCCTAGGTTGCACGATTTGCAAGCCTAGGCGTGGGTGCCATTTTGGCATGGCATGGTTAGGGCCAAGGTAAGGGTGCTTGGCTTGACGTGACGTGACTAGCGTAGCTAGGGCCAAGGCGAGTGCGTTTGGCATGGCGCGGCTAGCTCGGGTTAAATGTGGGCGGCATGATTTGCCATTGGCACGGAGGTACGGCTAGCATGGTTGGCATGCTTTGGCGCGTTTGGTGTGGCTAGCATGATTTGCCATTGGCACAGAGGTGCGGCTAGCTTGGGCTAGGTGTGGCTGGCATGATTTGCCATTGGCACGGAGGTGCGGCTAACATGGTTGGCATGCTTTGACGCGTTTTGGTGTGGCTGGCATGATTTGCCATTGGCACAGAGGTGTGGATAGGGCCAAAAGGTAAGTGTGTTTGGCTTGGCGTGGTGTGATTAGCGTAGCTAGGGCCAAGGCAGAGTGCATTTGGCATGGCGCGGCTAGCTTGGGCTAGGTGTGGGCTGGCATGATTTGCCATTGGCACGGAGGTACGGACAAAGATGGTTGGCATGCTTTGGCGCGTTTTGGTGTGGCGGCATGATTTTCCATTAGCAAGGGTGCGGCTAGCTTGGGCTAGGTGTGGCTGGCATGATTTGCCATTGGCACGGAGGTGCGGCTAGCATGGTTGGCATGCTTTGGCGCGTTTTGGTGTGGCTGGCATGATTTGCCATTGGCACAGAGGTGTGGATAGGGCCAAGGTAAGTGTGTTTGGCTTTGCGTGGTGTGATTAGCGTAGCTAGGGCCAAGGCAGAGTGCATTTGGCATGGCGCGGCTAGCTTGGGCTAGGTGTGGCTGGCATGATTTGCCATTGGCACAGAGGTGCGGCCAGCATGGTTGGCATGCTTTGGCGCGTTTTGGTGTGGCTGGCATGATTTTCCATTGGCACAGAGGTGCGGCTAGCTTGGGCTAGGTGTGGCTGGCATGATTTGCCATTGGCACGGAGGGGAATTAGGGTTTTGTTCGTCGTAACCCTAATTTGAAAAAAATACCCCAATTAATTACTGATTACATGCATTAAATGTCCTAATAAATGTGTCACTTTGGTGACATTAGGTTATTTGGGGTTTTACGATTTTACCCTTTGTTTAAAAACCACCATCAACATTAAGTCCCCCGCTTGGCTGGAACAGGGCTTTGTTGCGAGGTAAGCATAAGATGGTGACAAACTATCAACATCAAATCAGTAAAGAAAATTGAGGAGGCTCGTCGACCTTTTTATAAATAGGATTTGGAATCCTTGCTGCAGCGGTTTTGCGCAACCTCGGGCCGGCACAATTGGGAAGTTAGTGTCGTGAGAGACAGGAAGCTAGGCGGCATTGAGAAGTTGTTGCGAGTTGGGAAGCTGAGCGTGCTAGCTGGTGGGACCGGCGCAAGGTGGGGAAGTCGAACGTGCTTGTCATGGACCTGCGCAAAGTGTGAAGGCGATCGTGCTAGGCAAGCGGGACCCGGCGTAAGATGGGGAAGGCGAGCGTGCTAGCCTGGCGTGACTTGGGCGGTTGTAGGGAAGTTTGGTGACCGGCGCAAGCTTGATGGGACCGAGGAAAACAAGGAGGGAGTAAGTGTTTCTACAGATAGCAAAGTTTCCTTATTTTGCCTTCCTTCACGCGGCTTCAATCGGGCATCATCCATGCCAAAAATCTGGAAGCGTTACGTCCATCATTACTTCATTTCTTTCTTTAAGTTTCCGTATTCATACCCAACGTAATTGCATCATCTCCCTCATTTGAGAAAGGGTGCTTCTTGTTGAATTTTTCCTCTTCGTCATGTCGCACAGAGACGAATCATCTTCTAACCAGACAGATTCTCCAGGTGAAGGCGCGAGGTCCGACTCTTGCAAAAGCACCCCGACTAGGGTTATTCGGGCTAAGAAGATCATGCACCGATATGTTTTCTTCTTCTTCTCCGTTCGTGTTATCCTCTTTTTATATGTGTATAGATATGATGGAACTGGATCATTTTCCCCATCTTTTGCGGTGTATGATGGGACCCTCCGTGGATGGTGCGCCTTTAACTCTTCGGAGAAGGGCTTCAGACTTGGCGGAGATCGATCTTCTCTTGAGGAGGCATTGGTTGGGATTGAATCTCCATTCCACGAAGCTAGTGAAATCATTAAGGACCTCCCTTCCATCTATCCCCATGAAGAACAGGTGCATGTTCGGACTTTCTTGGGTTCAGTGAGCATGGAGGAGGGGCGAGAGAACAAGGAAGAGTCTTGGCATGTTGAGAGGTTTCAGTGCGGCAAAGCCTTTCTTCGATCCGGGTATGGGGCGGATCGGACCGTTTCTAGGTTGAAACGACGGAAAAGTGAACGTGTGGTGGTCTTGGAGGAGAGCGCCATGATTCTTGACTCTGATGTGGATGAATAAAAAAACTTTCTCCGAAGTGTCGCTGAGAAAACCTTCGAAGGAGCATATGACAGAAACGAGATACCCTCTGAAGTTGATGCCAAAGGTGTCGTTGGTGATACGGAGGGTCATGGTGGCGTATCTTTGGACCTGGTCGTCGGGGAGGACATTGTTGCCGCTGTATTGCTTCAGGATGGGATGTTGAGGTTCTGCTTTGCTAACACCGTTGAATGGAACCTTTGTTGCCCGAGGATTCTTTGGGGGAAGTGCTTGAAGATAGTCTTACCCGAGGGACTTGTACTCCGTCCTTCGAGGGCTAGTTCTTCCCTTTTGTTATTCCCCGTTAGGCCGCTTTAGTTCCCTGGTGTCCCCCTTTTTTTCTCAGAACTCGTCTTTTCCTTCTTCTTCATCATCAACATTTTGCTTCATATATATTTTTGAAAGAGGTTGTGGTATGATGGCTCGCAATGGTTTTTACGGGTTTATCTGATGTATTTCTCTGATGGCTCTGTAATGGTTTTCTGGGTTTATCTGATGTACTTCATCAGTCAACATTTATGTTTTTTTTTTTTTTTTTTTTTTGACAAAAAGGGAATCCCTAGGGAAAAATACAAACGGTGTATTCATCTTGGGGAATTACAACTATTAAGAGGAATTGTTAAAGGAAATACTAAAAGGGGAGTGATTAGGAAGTAGAGCATTTTAGGGATTGGATTCCTTGAGCCATCGCGAGTGAATTATCACGCCTTCAGTGTGTCCGCATTGATGAGCTTGCAATATCCTACCAAAAGGGTATCCGCAACCGGACTGACTCGTCTTCTCCTTCATTGGGCAAATCCATTTTTACCTGTCATCTTCCCAACTTGAAACGAGCTTTCCTTAACCACTACATCTCCAATTGAAAACGGGTTCAGACGTCGTGCAATGATAGACACATTTTTTGTGTCTGAATTGTCCTCAGTGTTGGTACTGTTGGAACTCGATTTTTGTACTAATATTGTGTTTTTATGTATTTTTAGGTATTTTTGGAAATAAATATTTGTTGGAAAATTCGGCTTGAAAAGTTGCTCGGAGCACCTCCGGAAGACACGTGTTATTCGGACTCTCGTCTTTGGATAAGGGGTAACCCAATTGCTAAGGGGCACCCCAAGGAGGCACCTGCTATTCGCACCCCGCAACAGGTTAGGGGACACCCATCTTCTTCACGGGAAGAACAGTTTTGGCGGGAAATTATGGCGAGAGTGAACCGTTCGGGTTTGAATTTTGATCACGTTGTAAAGAGATTCAAGGGCCGAAACTCTTTGAGTTTGTTTCTTTTGACTCAACGAGGGCTAATGATGGTATTCGTTTGGGCGAGAAGTGGTTAGAATGGTGGATTTAATATTTGAACAGATTCTCGGGTTTATCTTCCCATGAAACACCGTTGAGAATTTAGACGAGTTTCATGAGACTCGAGCTATGGAATTGGTTTCTTTGGGCCTGTTTGGACCAAACAGGGGATGATAATGATCTTAGATTCGATTAGATTTGTCTGAATAATAGTGAGGAAAGAAAACAGAGGACACGAGTTCTCATGGGTTCTGTTGAGTTACAACGTGTTCATAACATGATTGCGTGTGGCTGCTGGGATGTTGACTCTCCGTAGAACGTGTTTAGAGACAATTTGAATCATGGAGGAGATAAAAAAGGGAGTTAACAGCCATGCAGACGCGTGAAGGAGCTATAAAAGGGAAATTATTCCCGTATTATGCAAAGAAATAAAAGAGAATTATATGCGCTTATGATGGGAGATTTGGGGCGGTGAGGCTATATAAGTCGTTGAGGGTCATTATAGAAGGGATATGGAGAGTTTGGGAGAGTTGGGAGCGACCACGAGCAATAAAAGTCGATTGGAAAATTTTTGCTCATGCTGCTATCAAGAACACGAAGAACATTCAACGCACGCTGCACCGTCGTTTTTGTGGGTCGTAGTCCATAGGCGGAGACTTAAAGCAACAAGGATGACAACGACACTCTCATTTTATCGTTCTCTCATGCAGATTGGTTTGTAACAAATATAATCACATACAAACCCGGTTTTCATTATTTTTCTCCATTTCATCATTTGTACACCTCCTTTGAGCAATAAAAATGGATTTTGAGCATGTTTCCAACATGATGAGCTAGAACCCATCACTGGGACGACGGAGGAAGACAATTTCATACATGGGTAATTTTAATTAATTCTTTTTATGACTTTTGCAATCGATTAAAAATTGAATTATGATTTGATTAAATTAGTTATTATTTTATTAGATGGGTCATGCTTGCTTAATGTTTGATGTCCCATGCTTACGATTTATAACTAATATTTTGAGAATCAACCTTGGCAAAAATAAGAGTCCATGTTTTTATTTGTTGAGCTATAATTGTTAAAAGAATTAATGTTTGAACCTTTTGTTATGAGTTTGGCGAATCCTCGAATCCCGAACTCTCTCCATCTTGTGACATAAATTGTATATATATTCTCTATTTTTATTATTTCTCTTTATTAAATCCTAAAATCGATTTCATCAAGTCCGAGTGAACGACAACCCCTACCTATTACTACAACATTATTGAGTCACATCAATTTTTGGCGCCGCTGCCGGGGACTTGTGTATAGATTTGTTTTTAGGTTTTTTTTTTTTTTTTTTTAATTATTTTTGTTCTTTTTTACGCGTTTTGGTATTTCTGTTTGCTTTGATTTGGAGTGGAGCGAAAGAAAAGAGAAAGTGCTTGAAAAGAAAAGCAAAGCCAAAATAGGAAAGAAAAGAGAGACCCAAACGGAGTGAAGAAGAAAATTTTGTATATAGTGTAATTATTTTTTTATTTTTTTTTTAAACCTGTAATTAGGTAATTATTTTTGTAATTTTTATTTTTGGACTTTTTAATTTTTTGGACTTTATTTTTGGACTATCGGACATTATTAATTTTAAACCCTAAGGAAGGGTAATTTAAATATAAACTGCACAGGGAAGGACGGTGATTACGATATCACCTCGGCCCCTCGGGTTCGTACATGACATAGGAGTCGTGGCCTAGTCGACCTCAACGGTTCATCCCCCGTCTGGAACGGGAGGTAAGAATTCTAAACACCCGCGAATACTTCGAATTTCATGATGGTTTCTGTGAGTTGAATGCGTGATTGTGCCGCCTTGTAATGCGGTGAGGCCTTGGGTATCAAAGCTCCACACAGCTTCCCTCGCCTCTATTCAACTTACTTAAACTCGGATTGATTCTAGAGGGGTTTGCTCAGATTGTAACGAATTCCCTTTCGAAGGATTAGAAGTCGGTCTAGAAAAACAATCTAAGTGGAGCCATCATGCTTTTTGTTTGCTATAAATCGCAGGTTTGTTTTGGTCGAGTCACCTTGTTTGTGTTTGTGTAGAATTCCCTTGCGCTTAGGATGTCAAACTGGTATTATAATAGCCATCACAATGAATATGAATATCCAACTGAGCAACATGAGCATTATTCCTATTATGACCATAATGTGAATAGTGGTTGGGAACGCCATCCTTTTGAAGGATATGGGTCATACCATGGTGAGCCAAATTACTATTCATATGAATACCGGTCATACGAGCAAGATTCCTATAATTCCTCTTCTCTAGATGAAGCCGTAAGATAGTTGAGTCAACATGTAAGTTAACTGAGTCAACACGTGAGTTTGCTGAGACAACACGTGGGTTAGAGTTAGAGACGGAAGAAAGAATTGCTCGAATTACTCTTGATTGCAAATACATTCTTTCCAATATCACCCGTGAAAATGAGGACAATTTTTATAATCAGGATGACGAGGTTAGAATTGGCAACACTAATTTAGATGAGGTTCAACCTTTTCATGTTATTATAATGATGATTATGATGAGGATAGTGTTGATGAAGAATTTGAAATAAATAGGCATAGTGATCAGGAAATTGTTACCCCAATTGAGCTTTATAACGATAATATTATTTATAGTTCAAATCCAAATAATTTTAATAATTATTTACCTATTCAAAAGGATGAGGATTTGACTAGAGAGACCCCCGTTTTAGACGATGTAGTATTTCCTTTTGATTACGAAGCCAATGATGGTTTAGAGGAACGAGTATATTTTGAGTCTAGCGATTTAGAAACAATAGACTTAGAAAAAGAAAATGAACTCGTAGAAATGAGTGAGGATGCACCTGACTTAGAAGAATCAATTGACCATTTTCAGGAACCAGATGACCTTGAAATTAGGGAAGTTGTGACTAGTCTTTTTAGAGACACTGAAAACTCTAAGTTTGGGGGTGATTATCATTCTCCATGTGCCTTAACTCTTATAAAGGTCCCTAACTTGGGACTTGACATATGTGCCTCAACCATTTTAAAAGATTATCTTCATACACTTTTTCCTGAACCTAGTTGTGTCCATAAAGAAGTTCAGTTGTTAGAAACCCATCCTCTGGTTGATGTGGTTAACCCAGGCTATGATACCACGATTGACTTTGTTTTCCCACCAAAAACCTTCCTTCCAATTGTGGGAACGTATAAGTTTTGAGATGTGTCAATTATTAAGTTTTGAGACTAAACCTAATTACTTTAGGATATTAGGGTCGACACATTTGCTTAAGGAAGACCACCAATCTTATTGTGGTCACCTGTGTGTAGGCAAAACTGATTGACTTAGAGGATCCTCAATTATTCAGGTTATTGTTATGTGCTTCTAAGTTCTTAACCGAGTATTTCCGTGACTCTACAACTCGAACTTAAGAATCCTTCTTTTGAGGAAGTCCACCCATGAAAACATTTTATTTAGACCCTTTTATAGAGCACAGAACCCGAACCACAACTAGATGTAGTTGTCTTAAACAAAAAAGTAGATAAGGGTGTGTTGGATATCTTATTGGTCATTTGCAGTCTCCTCTTCTTGTGGTTAGCACTTTTTGATCCAGATGACCCAGATTATTCCGACTGTTGCTATATGATTCTTCGAGGTGACTAATCCTTTCCAATGTCTGGCTGAGACTTTAAACTTAGCACTTCTTGGGAGGTAACCCATGCTCTTGCAACACGGTAATATTTTTCCTTAAGTGGTAACAGGTTTCTCATTGTTCATGCTTTTAATTTCATCTTTAGAACATTGAGGACAATGTTAGATTTAAGTTTGGGGGTGGGGAAGAAACTTCTTGTTAGTTTTTAGTTGCAATATATAAACTCCAGAGCCTAGAAATTTATGTTTATTAAGGATGGAACTAACCAATCTAAGTGGATGGAAGCATTTTGGTTGTAGGAGTTGAGGAACCAATCGATTAGATGGCAACATCTAAAGAGTCTATTCATAAAAGCACAGAGCTCAGGTGTTAGAAATAACATGATAGTTTCACCATATCTCGTTGAGTCCTTTTCACTTCTGTTTTTATTTTGTTTTGTTCTTTTTAAACTATGTTTCTCTAAGTGATTAGGTGGGGCCCACAAATCAAGTTGTTACCAATGCTAGGGTGAATTAGAGTGATTGAGATACCAAAAAAAAAAAAAAAAAAAAAGTTGAAAAAAAAAGTTGAAAAAAAAAGTGAAAAAAAAAAAAAATTGAGACCAGACCATCAGACCAACCGGAATAAATTCAATAAATTCGACCACTGGAACTCTTGTATATGCCATTTGTGTTGACCTAGAGTTAGGATTATCGACCACTGGTTCCCTTGTATATGCCAGTGTGTTGATATTAGTCAGACTAGTATCTCAGTCCATTAGGATAGGTTCATTTTGGCGGAGGCCTTCAGACAGATATGGGAAACACCGTTCACTTAGTAAACATCAAAACCATCTATGTTTTTCTCTATATCCATCTTCTTGATCTATCCATGTGATTAGTTTTGACTCCGGGTATTGATGTCCATAGTGCGACTATCTGAGTAGAGCTCTGTCACTTTATATGAATTTTAGTATGCTTGAGTGCAAACTCGTGTACAACAATTGGAATTTCGCATCAGGTACTTCCTCCCGTAGTCAATAAGTATGCCAACCAAGGAGATTCTTTAGTGCCTTCCAAGGTTCCAGTGTAGATAGCTAGGGTCCTGGAGTAAAGCTTTTGTGGGTACACCTCTGGTAAACCCTCCGGAGACAACACTCCGCCACTAGGGCCGCCTAGGGGTTCAAATGATTTTTATTTTCTAGAATAAATTTGCTCGAGGACTAGCAAATAATAAGTTTGGGGGTATTTGATAGACACATTTTTTGTGTCTGAATTGTCCTCAGTGTTGGTATTGTTGGAACTCGATTTTTGTACTAATATTGTGTTTTTATGTATTTATAGGTATTTTTGGAAATAAATATTTGTTGGAAAATTCGGCTTGAAAAGTTGCTCGGAGCACCTCCGGAAGACACGTGTTATTCGGACTCTCGTCTTTGGATAAGGGGTAACCAAATTGCAAAGGGACACCCCAAGGAGGCACCTGCTATTCGCACCCCAGAACAGGTTAGGGGACACCCATCTTCTTCACGGGAAGAACAGTTTTTGGCGGGAAATTATGGCAGCAGTGAACCAGATTCGGGTTTGAATTTTGATCACGTTGTAAAGAGATTCAAGGGCCGAAACTCTTTGAGTTTGTTTCTTTTGACTCAACAGGGCTAATGATGGTATTCGTTTGGGCCAGAAGTGGTTAGAATGGTGGATTTAATATTTGAACAGATTCTCGGGTTTATCTTCCCGCGAAAACACTGTTGAGAATTTAGACGAGTTTCAGTGAGACTCGAGCTATGGAATTGGTTTCTTTGGGCCTGTTTGGACCAAACAGGGATGATAATGATCTTAGATTCGATTAGATTTGTCTGAATAATAGTGAGGAAAGAAAACAGAGGACACGAGTTCTCATGGGTTCTGTTGAGTTACAACGTGTTCATAACATGATTGCGTGTGGCTGTTGGGATGTTGACTCTCCGTAGAACGTGTTTAGAGACAATTTGAATCATGGAGGAGATAAAAAAGGGAGTTAACGACCATGTAGACGCGTGAAGGAGCTATAAAGGAAATTATTTCCGTATTATGCAAAGAAATAAAAGAGAATTATATGCGGTTATGATGGGAGATTTGGGGGCAGTGAGGCTATATAAGTCGTTGAGGGTCATTATAGAAGGGATATGGAGAGTTTGGGAGAGTTGGGAGCGACCACAGAGCAATAAAAGTCGATTGGAAAATTTTGCTGCTGCTGCTGCTGCCATTGAAGAACACGAAGAACATTCAACGCACGCCAGACCGTCGTTTTTGTGGGTCGTAGTCCATAGGCATACTTAAAGCAACAAAGTGACAACGACACTCTCATTTTATCGTTCTCTCAGAATGATTGGTTTGTAACAAATATAATCACACAAACCGGTTTTCATTATTTTTCTCCATTTCATCATTTGTACACCTCCTTTGAGCAATAAAAATGGATTTTGAGCATATTTCCAACATGATGAGCTAGAACCCATCACTCGGGACGACGGAGGAAGACGAATTTCATACATGGGTAATTTTAATTAATTCTTTTTATGACTTTTGCACTTTGATTAAAAATTGAATTATGATTTGATTAAATTAGTTATTATTTTATTAGATGGGTCATGCTTGCTTAATGTTTGATGTCCCATGCTTACGATTTATAACTAATATTTTGAGAATCAACCTTGGCAAAAATAAGAGTCCATGTTTTTATTTGTTGAGCTATAATTGTTAAAAGAATTAATGTTTGAACATTTTGTTATGAGTTTGGCGGAATCCTGAATCCCAAAAGAACTCTCTCCATCTTGTGACATAAATTGTATATATATTCTCTATTTTTATTATTTCTCTTTATTAAATCCTAAAATCGATTTCATCAAGTCCGAGTGAACGACAACCCCTACCTATTACTACAACATTATTGAGTCACATCAATTTTTGGCGCCATTGTCAGGACTTGTGTATAGATTTGTTTTTAGGTTTTTTTTTTTTTTTTTAATTATTTTTGTTCTTTTTTTTTACGCGTTTTGGTATTTCTGTTTGCTTTCGATTTGGAGTGGAGCGAAAGAAAAGAGAAAGTGTTGAAAAGAAAAGCAAAGCCAAAATAGGAAAGAAAAGAGAGACCCAAACGGAGTGAAGAAGAAAATTTTGTATATAGTGTAATTATTTTTTTTATTTTATTTTTTAGAAACTGTAATTAGGTAATTATTTTTGTAATTTTTATTTTTGGACTTTTTAATTTTTTGGACTTTATTTTTGGACTATCGGACATTATTAATTTTAAACCCTAAGGAAGGGTAATTTAAATATAAACTGCACAGGGAAGGACGGTGATTAGATATCACCTCGGCCCCTCGGGTTCGTACATGACATAGGAGTCGTGGCCCGAGTCGACCTCAACTGTTCATCCCCCGTCTGGAACGGGAGGTAAGAATTCTAAACACCCGCGAATACTTCGAATTTCATGATGGTTTCGCTGTTGAATGCGTGATTGTGCCGCCTTGTAATGCGGTGAGGCCTTGGGTATCAAAGCTCCACACGCCTTCCCCGCCTCTATTCAGCTTTACTTAAACTCGGATTGATTCTAGAGGGGTTTGCTCAGATTGTAACGAATTCCCTTTCGAAGGATTAGAAGTCTGGTCTAGAAAACAATCTAAGTGGAGCCATCATGCTTTTTGTTTGCTATAAATCAAGAGGTTTGTTTTGGTCGAGTCACCTTGTTTGTGTTTGTGTAGAATTCCCTTGCAGTTAGGATGTCAAACTGGTATTATAATAGCCATCACAATGAATATGAATATCCAACTCGAGCAACATGAGCATTATTCCTATTATGACCATAATGTGAATAGTGGTTGGGAACGCCATCCTTTTGAAGGATATGGGTCATACCTTGGTGAGCCAAATTACTATTCATATGAATACCGGTCATACGAGCAAGATTCCTATAATTCCTCTTCTCTAGATGAAGCCGTAAGATACTTGAGTCAACATGTAAGTTAACTGAGTCAACACGTGAGTTTGCCGAGACAACACGTAGGTTAGAGTTAGAGACTAAGAAAGAATTGCTCGAATTACTCTTGATTGCCAATACATTCTTTCCAATATCACCCGTGAAAATGAGGACAATTTTTATAATCAGGATGACGAGGTTAGAATTGGCAACACTAATTTAGATGAGGTTCAACCTTTTTCATGTTATTATAATGATGATTATGATGAGGATAGTGTTGATGAAGAATTTGAAATAAATAGGCATAGTGATCAGGAAATTGTTACCCCAATTGAGCTTTATAACGATAATATTATTTATAGTTAAAATCCAAATAATTTTAATAATTATTAACCTATTCAAAAGGATGAGGATTTGACTAGAGATACCCCGTTTTAGACGATGTAGTATTTCCTTTTGATTACGGCCAATGATGGTTTAGAGGAACGAGTATATTTTGAGTCTAGCGATTTAGAAACAATAGACTTAGAAAAAGAAAATGAACTCGTAGAGATGAGTGAGGATGCACCTGACTTAGAAGAATCAATTGACCATTTTCAGGAACCGATGACCTTGAAATTAGGGAAGTTGTGACTAGTCTTTTTAGAGACACCGAAAACTCTAAGTTTGGGGGTGATTATCATTCTCCATGTGCCTTAACTCTTATAAAGGTCCCTAACTTGGGACTTGACATATGTGCCTCAACCATTTTAAAAGATTATCTTCATACACTTTTCCCGAACCTAGTTGTGTCCATAAAGAAGTTCAGTTGTTAGAAACCCATCCTCTCGGTTGATGTGGTTAACCTGTGGCTATGATACCACGATTGACTTTGTTTTCCCACCAAAAACCTTCCTTCCAATTGTGGGAACGTATAAGTTTCAGATGTGTCAATTATTAAGTTTTGAGACTAAACCTAATTACTTTAGGATATTAGGTCGACACATTTGCTTAAGGAAGACCACCAATCTTATTGTGGTCACTGTGTAAGGCAAAACCGATTGACTTAGAGGATCCTCAATTATTCAGGTTATTGTTATGTGCTTCTAAGTTCTTAACCGAGTATTTCAGACTCTACAACCCGAACTTAAGAATCCTTCTTTGAGGAAGTCCAAACCCATGAAAACATTTTATTTAGACCCTTTTATAGAGCCTCGAACCCAACCACAACTAGATGTAGTTGTCTTAAACAAAAAATAGATAAGGGTGTGTTGGATATCTTATTGGTCTGTTGCGCCTCCTCTTCTTGTGGTTAGCACTTTTTGATCCGTATGACCCAAGCAGCTATTCCGATCACTTGCTATATGATTCTTCGAGGTGACTAATCCTTTTCCAATGTCCGGCTCAAGACTTTAAACTTAGCACTTCTTGGGAGGTAACCCATGCTCTTGCAACACGGTAATATTTTCCTTAAGTGGTAAATAGCTTTCTCATTGTTCATGCTTTTAATTTCATCTTTAGAACATTGAGGACAATGTTAGATTTAAGTTTGGGGGTGGGGAAGAAACTTCTTGTTAGTTTTTAGTTGCAATATATAAACTCCAGAGCCTAGAAATTTATGTTTATTAAGGATGGCACTAACCAATCTAAGTGGATGGAAGCATTTTGGTTGTAGGAGTTGAGGAACCAATCTGATTAGATGGCAACATCTAAAGAGTCTATTCATAAAAGCACAGAGCTCAGGTGTTAGAAATAACATGATAGTTTCACCATATCTCGTTGAGTCCTTTTCACTTCTGTTTTTATTTTGTTTTGTTCTTTTTAAACTATGTTTCTCTAAGTGATTAGGTGGGGCCCACAAATCAAGTTGTTACCAATGCTAGGGTGAATTAGAGTGATTGAGATACCAAAAAAAAAAAAAAAGTTGAAAAAAAAAGTTGAAAAAAAAAGTGAAAAAAAAAAAAAATTGAGACCAGACCATCAGACCAACCGGAATAAATTCAATAAATTCGACCACCGGAACTCTTGTATATGCCATTTGTGTTGACCTAGAGTTGGGATTATCGACCACTCGGTTCCCTTGTATATGCCAAATGTGTTGATATTAGTCGACTAGTATCTCACCATTAGGATAGGTTCATTTTGGCTGAGGCCTTCAAACGAGATATGGGAAACACCGTTCACTTAGTAAACATCAAAACCATCTATGTTTTTCTCTATATCCATCTTCTTGATCTATCCATGTGATTAGTTTTGACTCCGGTATTGATGTCCATAGTGCGACTATCCGAGTAGAGCTCTGTCACTTTATATGAATTTTAGTATGCTTGAGTGCAAACTCGTGTACAACAATTGGAATTTCGCATCGTGGTACTTCCTCCCGTAGTCAATAAGTATGCCAACCAAGGAGATTCTTTAGTGCCTTCCAAGGTTACTGCAGAGATAGCTAGGGTCCTGGAGTAAAGCTTTGTGGGTACACCTCTTTAAAACCCTCCTGAGACAACACTCCGCCACTAGGGCCGCCTAGGGGTTCAAATGATTTTTATTTTCTAGAATAAATTTGCTCGAGGACTAGCAAATAATAAGTTTGGGGTATTTGATAGACACATTTTTTGTGTCTCAATTGTCCTCGCTGTTGGTATTGTTGGAACTCGATTTTGTACTAATATTGTGTTTTTATGTATTTATAGGTATTTTGGAAATAAATATTTGCTTGGAAAATTCGGCTTTGAAAAGTTGCTCTGAGCACCTCCGAAGACACGTGTTATCTGGACTCGTCTTTGGATAAGGGGTAACCCAATTGCTAAGGGGCACCCCAAGGAGGCACTGCTATTCGCACCCCAGAACAGTTAGGGGGGACACCCATCTTCTTCACTTGGGAAGAAATAGTTTTTAAGGAAATTATGGCAAGAAAGGAACCCCGATTCGGGTTTGAATTTTGATCACGTTGTAGAGATTCAAGGGCCGAAACTCTTTGAGTTTGTTTCTTTTGACTCAACAGGGATAGTGATGGTATTCGCTTGGGACAGAAGTGGTTAGAATGGTGGATTTAATATTTGAACAGTTCTCGGGTTTATCTTCCCGCGAAACACTCGTTGAGAATTTAGACGAGTTTCAGTGAGACTCGAGCTATGGAATTGGTTGCTTTGGGCCTGTTTGGACCAAACAGATGGTAATGATCTTAGATTCGATTAGATTTGTCCAATAATAGTGAGGAAAGAAAACAGAGGACACGAGTTCTCATGGGTTCTCATTGATTCAAACGTGTTGATAACATGATTGCGTGTGGCTGCTGGGACGTTGACTCTCCGCAGAACGTGTTTAGAGACAATTTGAATCATGGAGGAGATAAAAAAGGGGAGTTAACAGCCATGCAGACGCGTGAAGGAGCTATAAAAGGGAAATTATTCCCGTATTATGCAAAGAAATAAAAGAGAATTATATGCAGTTATGATGGGAGATTTGGGGGGCAGTGAGGCTATATAAGTCGTTGAGGGTCATTATAGAAGGGATATGGAGAGTTGGGAGCGACCACAAAGCAATAAAAGTCGATTGGAAAATTTTGCTGCTGCTGCTGCCATTGAAGAACACGAAGAACATTCAACGCACGCCAGACCGTCGTTTTTGTAGGTCGTAGTCCATGGCGTACTTAAAGCAACAAAGGACAACGACACTCTCATTTTATCGTTCTCGCCAACGTATTGGTTTGTAACAAATATAACCGTTACAAACTCGGTTTTCATTATTTTCTCCATTTCATCATTTGTAAACCTCCTTTGAGCAATAAAAATGGATTTTGAGCGTGTTCCCAACATGATGAGCTAGAACCCATCATCTGGGACGACTTGGAGGAAGACGAATTTCATACATGGGTAATTTTAATTAATTCTTTTTATGACTTTTTGCACCGATTAAAAATTGAATTATGATTTGATTAAATTAGTTATTATTTTATTAGATGGGTCATGCTTGCTTAAATGTTTGATGTCCCATGCTTACGATTTATAACTAATATTTTGAGAATCAACCTTGGCAAAAATAAGAGTCCATGTTTTTATTTGTTGAGCTATAATTGTTAAAAGAATTAATGTTTGAACCTTTTGTTATGAGTTTGGCGGAATCCTGAATCCCAGTAACTCTCTCCATCTTGTGACATAAATTGTATATATATTCTCTATTTTTATTATTTCTCTTTATTAAATCCTAAAATCGATTTCATCAAGTCCGAGTGAACGACAACCCCTACCTATTACTACAACATTATTGAGTCACATCATGAAACCGTTTGAGTCTTGGCTTCGTTGGCTTCAATAGAAGTTTCCAAGCTTCTTACAAAGTGTTTAAATGGTCCAGCTCCCCATTCACATTTCTTGACAGCGTTTGTGCCAGTAATCGCGCCGAGTCCCCATGACGGAATGGGGGAAGGAAAGACTGGTTGCAGAAAAGGTTGCTTGGTCAGACTTACTTGCATTTGAAAACCATGAGCTAGCGCCAACGGGTCCTCTCCGGATGCATGGGTTCCTTCAATAACTCGTTGATGCGATAACCCGTGGGATGATTTGTTGGGAATTCCTTCGGGCGTGGACGTCGGTAGAGGGTGTACATCCAATTTCGCTTTGTTGTCGAGCACCCATAAGCGTCCCAATATCATGTCATGATCTAGTTCTTTGACAATGTGGAACTTGCTATGCGTTATAGCGTCTCCCATCTTGATCTCTAGGTTGATGTAGCCATGCGCGTTCAAAGTTTCTCCTCTCAAGCTCTTAATCACAGACGGGGAATAGGTAGCGTCTTGTTTTGTAAATCCTACGCTTTAGTGTCTTGAAAGTAATGATTTTGTGGTCGAGGTCGTGTCGATGAGCGTGTCGTCAAATTCGTTACCTCTTAAACGGGACGTGGTCAGCAGTCTCACTTCTCCTTTTTGGTTCCGCCTGTTTGGAAAGCTTGGGCCCCGGCGTGATTCCGAGGAGAGAAAAGTCGTTTGTCGGATACAACACGATTGAGAGCTGCGAAATATCTTGGCGCTGCACCTTGAAATATAGAGAATTTCGCATACATGCTGCATCATGGATTGTATAGCTCTGCACGAGTCCCCAAAGGACCCAGCTTTCTTATTGGGAGTGGGTCTCGATGCACTCTTTCATCTCCTGGTTGGAGTCCTCCCGCTTCTATCATTTCTTTGAAAATATGCTTTAGTCTGTTGCAATCGCTGGTCGGGTGGTGAACGAACCTGTGGTAGTGGCAGTACTTGGGGTTCGCCATCTCAACCTCAGTTGGTAGACGTCTGGGAGGTGGCAAATCGATAATATCATCTTGAACCCGTGCTTCTAGGAGGTCAATCACCTCCTCGATGGGAAACGGAAATCAAAGGTATTTCCTTCCGTCTCATGATGCTGCATGGGAGTTTTAGTGACGGTCTTTCATGGTGGGGGTTCCACAAGGCTGGCGCTTCACGTTTTGGCTGGTGGCTCGTAGTTGGGGCTTTCCTTTTTCCACTTTCGTTTACTATGTTCACGGAGGATGAGCCGGCATTAAATTGTTTGCTGATGAGGCGTCTATTCCCGCGAGTTTCACGCGTGTCTTCGGTTCAATTTGGCTTAGCTCTATCCAAAGAATGCTTTGTGCCGTTGTTGCAGATCGTCCGCGGCTTCATGGAGTTCGGAGAACGTTTGGAAGCGCAAGTTTTCTAGCAGACAGGCGCGGAATTGGAACCATACCATTGATGCATGTGTTCACCAGCTTGTTCCTCGATCACGTTTGGGTCGTGATAAATGAGTGCTTGAACCTCAACCTTTGACGAAATCATCGGATGTTCGTTATCCCACTGTACATTCTTCCGAGGTCCGAGAAAGTAACTTGTTCTTGACACGAAGAAGTATTTCTTGTAAAACGCAGCCGACCATGCTACTCCACTGGGAATGTTTGTTCGGTGGGATGCCGTTGTACCATGTATACGCCCTTCCAAAGTAAGTGATTTTGAGAATTCCCTTAAACGAAGAACGTGATTATATTCATGTTCACCTAGGGATTCCAGGAAACTAGAGACATGCTCATGTGCATTCCCGGTACCATCGTACGGGGTAAATTGAGGAGAAGAGTACCCCCTTGGGAGAGGGGATTCTCTGAATTTCGTATGGGTAAGGGTTGGTGATGATGCACGTCCAACTCATCATTCTTGATTCGGTTGCGGAGAAGTTGTTCCAAATCTTCTCTCGTGACGAAGTTGGGCGGCTGATTTCCTTCCAACGGGATTCTAGCGCGAGTTTCCTCATCCGTGGAGGTGTGCTCCGCCGAGGTGCTGGCGTCGGGGTTGTTGGAGACGTTCCTAAGCGGCTCTAGGACGCGACCACGTGGTAGTCGCTCTTTCGGGGTCTTGAGAAAGATGAGTACCTCCTTCGCGTTGAAACCATATCCGTCTCTGGCTCGCGAGCATCTCTTGTCGTTCCATCAAATCAGCGATGGTGACGTAAGGACGACTTCCTCTGGTCCCTCCGGTCTCTCGTCCCGTCGGCGGGTAGTTGGAACCTTAGTTGTGGTCGGAGGCGCCATGCTAGACGAAGCATTTGGGGTCGTGAGCGCGGCTCTAGCCCAGGATCGGTGGCGTGACACCCGAAGAGATATTTTCGTTGCCATGATTAGAGGGTTGTGCAGAGACACTAGAGGAGGCAGCGGCTCTGGCCCTGGTGATTGGCGGTGTTACACTTGAGGGAGTGCATTCGATGTTACTGTAGTCAGCAGGTGATGCAACAACGTTATTGGGAGAGACGCTAACATCAGGGATGCGTTTTGTGCTGGTATTCTCGGCAGCCGCTCCGGAACTGAGTTCCACCATGTTGGGATTTGACGTTCGGGAAACGAAATCGAGTCGGAGTTGGTATTGTAACCGATAGATCAATCCTCCGCTGTGGTCGCCAATTGTTTATGGGTAAAGATCGTTTCCGCCGATTTTGGTAAATTCGGGTGGGTGAGTGAGAAACTGGTTTAAACCCTAAATAAATGTGCTGCACGTGAGCACTTTATAGATTCGAGAGATCAATCTGTACAAGTCCGGCCTAAACCAAGAAATGGCCGTTCCACTTGCTTGGCCACAAAGTGGAGGAGAAGGGTTGATTTGGGGAGGGAAGCAAAGAAAGGTGTTGAGACCAGCATAGTGCAGGAGAGTAGTGTCTCGACTTGTATCAGAAAGTGAAAGCTTAGGATGCTTGCAAGAGATGAAAGCTTTTGGAGAGCTTGCAAAGTTGCCTTTTAAGAGAGTGTTGTCTTTTCTCCCCGACCGAGACTTGTCGTCTCTGGGTAGAAATAGGTAAGACCTATTTATACAAGTCGAGATTGAAACATACCCTGGCCTCATGAAGGAAGAGAGTAAAGGGTAAAATAATGGGAGGAGGTGGTAACCGCATGGTGTTAATGGGTGAAAACGTTTTCACCATTATTTCCTCATTTATTTGACCGCTTTATTCTTATTCACGCTTTCTTAATATGAGCGTAGTGTACGCTGCAAGCTGTGACCGCCAAACCAAGACCGGAAAGCATCCCCGCCTGTGTTGATGTCTCGAGTGTTGGTTGCATCTTGAGTGCAAGTGGTGCTGCTAGGGGGCGCATGTGGCATGTGCCAATGGCATGTGCGGAATGCCTTTGTTGCGAGTTGCACCTCGAGCGCAAGTGGCAATGCCAGAGCTGCTAGTGGCGTGTGTGGCATGTGCCAATGGCATGTGTGGAATGCCTTGGTGGTAGGTTGTACGTTGAGTGCAAGTGGCAATGCATAGAGCTGCTAGTGGCGTGTGTGGCATGTGCCAATGGCATGTGCGGAATTCCTTGGCGGTGGGTTGCACGGTTTTCAAGTTAGGCTACCGGCGTAGGTTTTGGCATGTGCCAATGGCGCGTACGGCCAAGTTGGCCTCAGGTTGTACGGCTTGCAAGTTGGGCTACCAGCATGCGTGTTTTGCATGTGCCAATGGCATGCGTGGCCAAGTTGAATCATGGCCCGTGTTTATAAAAGCTACCAGCGAGCGTGTTGGCATGTGCCAATGGCATGCTTTCCTGGTCATTAGGGCCACGTCCCAGTAGGAAAAGCTACCAGCGATGCGTGTTGGCATGTACCAATGGCATGCGTGGCCAATTTGGGTCGCGCTGGTAGGAAAAGCTACCGAGGCGTGTTGGCATGTGCCAATGGCATGCGTGGCCAATTTGGGTCGCGCCACCGGTAGGAAAAAGCTACCAATGGCGTGTTGGAATGTCCCAATGGCATGCGTGGCCAATTTGGGTCGCGCCTTGGTAGAAAAAGCTACCGGCGGCGTGTTGGCATGTGCCAATGGCATGCGTGGCCAATATGGGTTGCGCCCGGTAGGGAAAAGCTACCAACAGCGTGTTGGAATGTGCCAATGGCATGTGTGGCCAATTTGGGTCGCGCCACTGGTAGGAAAAGCTACTATCGAGCGTGTTGGCATGTGCCAATGGCATGCGTGGCCAATTTGGGTCGCGCCTTGGTAGAAAAAGCTACTCAGCGAGCGTGTTGGCATGTGCCAATGGCATGCGTGGCCAATTTGGAGTCGCTACTGGTAGGAAAAGCTACCAAATGACGTGTTGGCATGTGCCAATGGCATGCGTGGGCAATTTTGGTCATACCGGTAGGAAAAGCTACCCCGAGCGTGTTGGCATGTGACAATGGCATGCGTGGCCAATTTGGGTCGCGCCACGGTAGAAAAAGCTACCGGCTAGCGTGTTGGCATGTGCCAATGGCATGCGTGGCCAATTTGGGTCGCGCCAGGTAGAAAAAGCTACCAGCGAACGTGTTGGCATGTGCCAATGGCATGCGTGGCCAATTTGGCCTAGGTTGCACGATTTGCAAGCCTAGGCGTGGGTGCCATTTGGCATGGCATGGTTAGGGCCAAGGTAAGGGTGCTTGGCTTGGCGTGACGTAACTAGCGTAGCTAGGGCCAAGGCGAGTGCGTTTGGCATGGCGCGGCTAGCTCGGGCTAAATGTGGCTTCATGATTTGCCATTGGCACGGAGGTGCGCTAGCATGGTTGGCATGCTTTAGGCGGAGTTTGGTGTGGCTAGCATGATTTGCCATTGGCACGAGAGGTGCGGCTAGCTTGGAAGGCTAGGTGTGTCACATGATTTGCCATTGGCACGGAGAGTGCGGCTAACATGGTTGGCATGCTTTAGGCGTTTTTGGTGTGGCTGGCATGATTTGCCATTGGCACAGAGTGTGGATAGGGCCAAGGTAAGTGTGTTTGGCTTGGCATGGTGTGATTAGCGTAGCTAGGGCCAAGGCGAGAGTGCATTTGGCATGGCGGCTGCTAGCTTGGGCTAGGTGTGGCTGGCATGATTTGCCATTGGCACAGAGGTGCGGCCAGCATGGTTGGCATGCTTTGGCGCGTTTTGGTGTAGTTGGCATGATTTTCCATTGGCACAAAGGTGCGGCTAGCTTGGGATAGGTGTGGCTGGCATGATTTGCCATTGGCACGGAGGTGCGGCTAGCATGGTTGGCATGCTTTAGCGCGTTTTGGTGTGGTCATGATTTGCCATTGGCATAGAGGTGTGGATAGGGCCATGGTAAGTGTGTTTGGCTTCAAGGCGTGGTGTGATTAGCGTAGCTAGGGCCATGGCGAGTGCATTTGAATGGCGCGACTAGCTTGGGCTAGGTGTGGTCATATTTGATTTTCCATTGGCACAGAGGTGCGCCGGCATGGTTGGCATGCTTTAGCCGCGTTTTGTGTGGCTGCATGATTTGCCATTGGCACAGAGAGTGCGGGCTAGCTGAGCTAGTGTGGCTGGCATGATTGCCATTGCACGGAGGGGAATTAGGGTTTGTTCGTCGTAACCTAATTTGAAAAAATACCCCTATTAATTACTGATTACATGCATTAAATGTCCTAATAAATGTGTCACAGGTGACATTAGGTTATTTGGGGTTTTACGATTTTACCCTTTGTTTAAAAACCACCATCAACACCCGCGTACTGTCAAACTTATTCCGCGTACTTAAGTCGTGTACCTAGTCCGCGTACTTAGGTTGGTTATTATCTAAAAACGATTATTCATGAACTTATACTTATATTAACTAAGGAATGCAAGTTTGCAAACCCATATAAAGTTCATGAATCGATTCGAGTGAATCAAATCGTTTTGCTTCGATTGTGTCTTGTATACTTCTATGAGATCTAAGAAATTGAACAACTCTCTAACTAGTTCATTTGAGTCATTTGAACTAGTTATGGTGAAGAAGAATATGGTTAATATGAAAGTGCTCATATGGCTAACCATTTGGTTAACTAACAATTGAACCAACAAATGTACATGTTTGGATACAGGTTACACAAACCTAAAAACGTGCATTTCATTTGTGTAACAAGCTAAGTTTTGATCTAATTTGAAATATATTAGCTTGAATCTAATCGTGTTTTCATCTAACGATGAATATTGAATGCTTTGTTACTAAGCTAACATTGATTGCAAACCATGATTTGAAAGACTATATAAAGGAGAACTCTGCAATTTGGGAAACCTAATCCACACACCTCATGTGTGATACTAGTTGTATAAGCTAGAGTCTATTCTCCTTAACCTTAGGTTTCTCACGAGACCTGTGAGGTTAACGACTTGAAGACTTCATTGGGATTGTGAAGCGGGACCGATACTACTTTCTTGTAGTTGTGTGATCGATCTTGATGCTTCTATCGATTGAGTATAATCGTAACGGCCCGGCTTTGAGATTGATATCTCCGATAGGCAAGATATAAAAGTAATTACAAACACCTTCATCTCATCGTTTGTGATTCCACAATATCTTCTTTTCGCGTCGATTAAGATTATTGTGAGGTGATTGATAATACTAGGTTGTTCTTCGAGAATATAAGTCTGTAGGTTATCAATTGGTCTCTGTTCACCTTGATTTATCAAAAGACGGAACAAAAACTTCGTAGTTATTTCTGGGAGAAAGATTTATCTATTACAAGAGACTTTTAAATGTGATACAGATTTGTTTATTGAAGTCTTCGACTTTAGTCGTAGCAACTCTTAGTTATGGTTGAGATCCGCTAAGGGAATCAAGTGCATAGTATCCCATTGGGATCGAGAGAGTAAGATGCATGTACCTTGGATCGGTGTGAGATTGATTAGGGTTCAACTCTTGATCCAGCCCAGATCGAAGTTAGTTTGTAGTAGGCTAGTTTCTAGCGCTAAATACAATGAGTGTTCAATCTGGACTAGGTCCCGGGTTTTTTTGCATTTGCGATTTCCTCGTTAACAAAACTTCTGGTATCTGTGTTATTTCTTTTCCACATTATATTTTGTTATATAATTGAAATATCACAGGTTGTGCGTTTGAATCAATCAATTGGGAAATCCGACCTTTGGTTGTTGATTGAAATTGATTCATCCTTGAACATTGGTCTTTGGTACCGTTCAAGTGATTTGTCTTGGATTCAATTAGACTCGCAGATTTCTATTTGCTTGAGTAAGATTTGAATCTAGAAAGAGAGATATAACCCTTGATATACTTTATTAAGATTGAGTCTAGTTGATTCTCTTGAAAGTATATTAGAGTTAGTTCATACAGATTGCTAATCGAAATATTGGGTGTGGTTGTTCTACCCTCGCTTTTTCAGAAGGATACAAAGAACTCATCCTCAGGATGTCAAATTCCTCAAGTCAAAACCTTTTAAGTAAGAATCCATATTATGCGTCTTATTTTGATGATATTAAGTTTTATGATAACTTTTCACATCAAAAGGTCATTCCTCAAAAATTTAGGAAAAAGAGGTTTAACTATGAATAATTATCATTTGATGAGCGCAAAGCTCATACTTTTGCTAATTATTCACAAGGTTGAAATCTCACTCACAAAAAAATCTGGTTGAGTGAGATATGTTCAGTTATACTTGATGGCAAAAATGTTTTCTGATCGTCTAGCTATTTTCTTATCGTTCTTAGCTGGATTATCATTTGCAGACATTATTGCATAAGTATTTGTGTTTGGTTTTGTCATTATTGATTCTTAATTTCTTATGAATCTTTAATGTGTTAAAATGCTACTCTTATGCTCTAAATTTTTCTCTTGGGAGAATATAAAATTTATTGACCTAAGAATTGTGAAAATATTCACTTAGCAATATTTTGCTTTGCAAGACAATTTTCTTAGTTTGTCTTTTTCAGATGTCGTAGTGTCTTTTGTTTATGGGTCAAGGATGCTTTCGTACGGGTACCCATGTTACTCGTCACAAACTATCTTTAGAAACCCTAAATTATTCTCCCTGAGAAACCAATTAAATACCAAACCTATTAAGTTGAGTACTCGTACTCCAGGTTATTTTCTTGTCAA
The DNA here is from genome assembly GCA_023531295.1 of Papaver armeniacum. Classification (NCBI taxonomy): domain Eukaryota; kingdom Viridiplantae; phylum Streptophyta; class Magnoliopsida; order Ranunculales; family Papaveraceae; genus Papaver; species Papaver armeniacum. The sequence goes on along the minus strand of JAJJWW010006650.1, from coordinate 20,021 downwards.
GAATGGCGTCACCGTCTGGCTCTTGTGATTTTGCAAAAGGTTTTCTTGATAAAGGTTTTGGTTTCTAGTCCAAAGGGATGAAGAAAAGAACTCTTGTAGAAGTTGATGATATCTCTTCTCAATCACCTGATAAATCAGACATTGAGGATGATGAAGAGATTTCTTCCGAAGTGGATCTTGATTTTATTAAACACTTTGAGGAAGCAAAACTGCAGCTAGTTGATACCATGAAGGGTCTTGATGTGTTATGAACTGAGTTGAAAAAGGTTAATTCTGACCTTTCTCTCATGAAGACACATGTTAAGGATCTTCTCGATGAGAATGTCATCTCCGAAGAAGCGGTTGATGATGTCAATCACAAGCTCAAAAGTCATGAAACTCGTGAAGCTTCCGAACGTGAACTTTGATTTAGCATGTGATCGGTTTTTGTTTTTAGAGTTGTTTTTGTAGGATCAGAATATCGCAACACCAACACCTATGCGAAATCCATAAATGTTACATAGCGAAGGCGTCGCAGACGAGTAAAATAAGTGACGCAATGGATGACGACAAACGAGAACACGAGAAAGTGTGAAGACCTAGCGAGATCTAGGAATGTCGCGAGATTATACACTCGTATACTTGCGACACTTCGCAAGTCATTCCCGAAAATAAAGGACAACTTAGCTGTCATCCATTATGTAATACCCTATATAAAGAGTCGAACATGCCTATTGGAGGGGAGATCTTTTTTGAGTGTGGAGCAAGTCATTAAGAGAGAGAAAGTTGATAGTGATTGTAATTTCTTTAGCTCTTTTCCGTTTTATCTTGTAAACATTCAAGAAGTTAATCAATAAAAATTATAATTGTTCATCTTAAAATGGTTTGATTGTGTGGATTCTTGTGAGGGGTGTAGTGTAGGATTTCCTGCAACTACATATTGGCGCTAGAAACAGGGAGAGAGTAAAGATTGACATCGTGATTTGAAAGAATTTGGAGTAATATGGAAGGAATTTCATATAATTTTCAACAATTTACTGAAATTGAGAAATGGCTAGAAGAAGACATGCATCAGAACAACCAACAACTGTTAGAAGGAGTAGGAGACTTGCTGGAGAAGGGAGAAATGAAATGGGGGAATCCTCAAGAATGAACACAAGAAATAATGAAGAAAATCAAATTCAATCACCAATTCAACCAGTACCGAATAGAACGGTGGATTATGATAGAGTAAGCGTGCATACTTGGAGATCAGACTCTGTGGATGAAAGGGGAGAAGAACAACAATTGATAAACAATGGACAAGAGGAGAGAGACCGAGAAGTGATTGGAGAAATAATTCATGGAAATGAAGAGATCGCAACATTAGAGACATTGAGACAAACAATACATGAAGAAAGGCGATTAGAAGCAGCGTGCAAATTTGACAAGGCAAAATCATGAGTTGAGGATGGAAAATATGAGATTACAGAACAGAAGGTCGAGAAGCACTACAAGGTCAAGCCCAAGATTAGTTAGAGAGGAAAGAAGAAGAACTTTACCTATGGAAAATGCTAATGAAGAAAATCGAGAGGAAGTGCAAAATCCAGGCGAAGAACGTTGTGAAAGAAGAGAAATAATGGAAGATCGATATATCCCACGTCCCGAGACTCTTCAAAATGGGCGAAATAATGGAAATCAAGGAAATAGGCAGCGTCAGGGGCGAAATAATCCAAGTGATGAAGAAAATCAGGAAGAAGGAAGAAGAATATTGCATGGGAGAGAAACGCAGAGGAAGCAAAAAGAAATTGAAGATGAAATTGAAAGACACTATTTTGAGCAAACACATCTAGCTTGCGAAAAGGGAAAGATTGAGAACGAAAATGGAAGAACATGAGTTACAAGAGGCAATTCGCGCTTAATAATCATGATAATAGAGAAAGAAGGAGAGAAACAAAATCGCACCAATAGTAATATCAATGAAGAGTATGAAAGAGTACAAAGGAGAATCGAAAGGCAGCAAAGAAGAGAAAATGATAGATATAATGGTGTGCGAATTCATGAGAGGAATGAAAGAGAAGATCGCAGAGAAAGACAAGAAGAGAATGATGAACAAGAAAGTCAAAACAGAACATGAACGCAGAAGAAGAGAGGCGGAGTTAAAAAGACCAATGGAGCCAAAATCCGGTGTAAATGAACAAATTACGAGAATTGGTGGAAATGAGAGGAATGTTAAATAATAAAAGGGGAGGAGGTAAGAGACAATTGGATGAAGCCATAGAAGAAGTCATGAAGACTCCATTCACACAAGAAGTGCAATTAGGAGAAATACCCCCCAAAGTGCAATTTACTTACGTTAACCAGCATTTTCGATGGAACAACTTGTGCGATACAACATATCAAAGCTTATGTGAGATGTATGTTACAGTGGGAGAACCATGATGCTATATTGTGCAAATATTTTGCATCAAGTTTGACAGAGAAGCTTTGAAATGGTTTGAAGGATTACCGAGGAATACAATAACATATTTCAATCATTTGCAGGCTATATTTTTAGGGGCATACATAAGTAATAATTCCTCGCGACCTGGTATTGAAGATGTATTTGGGTTAAAACAAAGGGTTGGTGAAAGTTTGAAGCATATAATAGTGAGATGGAAGACAATGTGCAGTGATATGGCTGGTCGTGTGGATGAGAGATATCTCATTCTATCATTCATTAACGCTATGTTTGCACCCAATCTTCTATATATTCAAATTTTTAGAATCAAGAATACAATCACAATGACTGAGTTGCGAGAACTTCAAGAGGAGTACATTGCTCTAGAGGAAAAGCAAAATGAGATGGAATCATACCCTGTTGCGAACACAAGTTCAAAAGCTACAAATGCAAGCTTGTTACCTAAACTAATAAACACAGTGGCGAGCACCTCGCAGGGTCAACAAGAAATGATAACGGATGATGGTCAGCGAAAGTTAGTAGCCATGGGGAGTCGTGATCAAGAGGAATTTGAGAGAGAGAGAAACTTCTATAACCGTGGAGGAAATAACAAAATTCAAAGACTTGATCATCCACAAGAAACTTATGGAAGTCGAGGGCGAGTTATCATAGAGGACAGCGAAGTCACAGGGTAGTCTGGGAAGAAATCAAGATGCCACCATTGAATGCTAGTGTGGAAAAAATATGGGAAGCTATAATCTTAATGGAAAATATACATGCGCCATGGAACATGGGAAATGAACCACCTCCAAGTGACAAAAGTCATGAATTTTGTTCTTATCACCATTTTCATGGACACTCCACAAACGATTGTAGAAATATAAAAAGAATCATCCTCAGAATGATAGACCAAGGGAAACTAAATCAATTTCTAAAAAATCAACCTCAATCTCAACCATTACCACCACCACCAGAAATTCACAGAGCAAACGCAACAAAAGGAGGAGAAACATTTGTAATAGAAGTTGGAGCGAAAGCCAAGAATCTGTTTTGCAATTCTATTGTACATTCGTACAAAACCATTGAAGACTTTCATGATAGCGTTCTCAGTAGGGTTTTCGCAAGAGATGCTGATAATAGAGAAATAATGAACATCGCGAAGACATCGCCACTAAAGGAATGGCAAAAGCAGATTATTTCTTTTACCGCAGAAGAGGTACCCGAGGATGGCGAGATGCATGACAACCCATTAATGGTAAAGTTGGAGATTAACCCAAGACCTAATGGTGATGAAGATGATGAGGCGAGAAAATTCATGGGCAATCAATAGAATCTTAATCGATCATCGAAGCTCAGAAATATCCTTTTTTACCATACTTACAAGACTATGGGAGGAAAAGAAGAAGATCTAATACCTTCAACTTATAAGATCTATGGTTTCAACGGCATCGCAACAAGCCTAAAGGAGAAGCTCATATGCGAATACCACTGAAAGGATTATCAACTGAAATTTTGTTCTGCATAGTCGATGTGGAATCTCCCTATAACGCATTGATTGGGCGACCTTGGTTACATGAGATTTTGGGTGTAGCATCGACTTATCACCAGTGCATCAAATTTCCTCATCCCAGTGGTGTCGGAGTCATAAAAGGAGATTGGGTTGAGGGACAGAAGTGCTATGAAGTTGATGTGGAATCTTGCGAGAAAAGAGTCGCTCGAGAAGAAGAATGGAAGCAAAACATCAAAGAAGAACAAAGAAGGGAAAGACTAATGGTGGACGCAGTAGAGGTGAGAGAAGAAAATACGTTGCGAAACGAAGACCTGAAGAAAGTTGGAAATTGCGATGATTCCGCAAAAGGGAAGGCATTATTAGGAAATTTGAATAATGAAGAAGCAGAGAGCAACATAAGTAAGAGGCGAAATGAGTGAATGATTGATTCTAGACTTGCGAAGGTTGTAAAAAAAAAAAAAAAAAATCTAAATTTTAAATGATAAAGACAGTCAAGATGCAAAGATTATGATAATCGAAAAAGCATACGCGAAGCTTTCACAGAGATTTGAGTGATAAAGACAGACTGAATATACAAAGACTATAATAATCGAAAAAAGAATACTCGAAATTCTCGTAGAAATGATGACAAGAAACAATCTAAAATCAATGACATATCAGAATGGGACGAACCTTTATGGCGCACACCCTAGTTCGCGAATAAAATTTCGCAAGAGGCAAATGTAAGACCTAAAGTGCGTCATATAAGGGGGTATCTCTTTACATGGCTCGGGGAAAAGGTTACACCGCCCGGAACCCGAGTCATGGAGATTTGGGGTCAATAAAGCCCATCCAGGAGAGATACCTTGGATTTCCAACTATATATATAAGGTTATACCCCGGTTGGACGACCGAGGGTCTCTTCTAAGGAGTCGGCGTATGATCAAGGCGCCGAGGTACATGGTTGAGCCAAGAGTGCATGGGGCATTTGAAGTGTCTCGGCCATTCTTGGCAAGTCTTGGAATATGTTGCACTCGGCCCGAAGAAAACTCCACTTTAGGGTGCAATCTCGTAACCATAAGCCATATAGGTATAAGGGATAAGAGGCTGCGAAAACAACTGGTTGTTGTTAAGACCGGATGGGAGGAGCTAGTCTTGTATGGCCGATGTACGCCTCCTTGAAGGGGCAACCAGGTAGATGATAAGGGAGGCACCCTCCATTAGGGAGCCCGATAAGTGTCTTAAGACGCAAATGTCATGAGGCTTTATTTTCGTAAGAAAATTTAGGCTTGTCATATTTGTGCGATGATCCCGAAGAGGCAATAATACAAAATACAAAGATAAGACGAGATCAATGGGTCGGTACATGAAAGTGTAAGGACGTCCTGCATGATTTCGTCGCAAGACGGCAATGTCATGGGGCTTTATTCTCGCAAGAAAATCTAGGCCCGTCATATTGTCGCAATAAAATTATCCTGCAGAGGCAACAATACTAAGAAATGATAAGGCAAAATCAATGGGTCTTTACATGAAAGTGTAAAGACGTCCTGCGATTTTGTCGCAATGACAAGAGGTGGCGCAATAAGACCTTTAACTAGGAAGGCAAAATAAGACCACACAAAAGAAAAAGAAAAAAATGAGATCTTGAAAACAACCAAGAAACATTCTCTCGTGAGAATTCAGCAGCAACAGTTGCGAGACTGAGGCATGTTACCATCTAAAGGTTATTTGCTTAATCATTCATTTAAAAATAAATAACAGAGGCAAGTATGGGAATGAATAGATTGAGAATATGTTATTTATTTTCATATGATAGATTTACGCACTCACAATATTGATTAACTATATTGCAAAAAAGAATTGCTTTTTTAACATGTGCAAAAAAGGACAACAAAAGTAGAATTTGTATTTGGAGATCCAAGAAACTTACAATAAGAGATTATAAAAAGAGGGAGGATCCATGGACACTTAGATGGAATAAGCCTGACAAGATTTCGCCATTTTCCCCAAGAAACCAACCGAAAATGAATTTATGTCTAATATTTTAATGATATGTTTTTATTATAAGACTTATATTCTACCAAAATGAATGCAATTGGAGATAGCAAACCCGACCATCTAACGATCTTAATTTCAACCGTTAATTTTGAACTACCGATATTCAAAGGGGTAGATGGTGGTTTTATACATCTCAAATTATACTCATTTTTTGTAGGAATGTAGAGTCTTATAATAAGAATATACCATCAAAATATTAGACTTAAATTCATTATCGCTTGGGTTTTCATGAGAAAATGGCGTAACGGTCTGTCCACCTTGTCCATCTAGGAGTGTCCATAGATCCTCCCTCTTATAAAAATGGGAGATTAAAAGGATAAATGTACAGATGTTACAAAAAGAGAAAGAAGAAAATGGAGCTATTTCTTGTGTGATTCTTCTTCTTCATCGATCCTTCTACTTCATTATCTTCATCGCATTCTTCTTCGCTAGCATCGCCATCGAGATATCCAAAGAAGGCATGTTCTCTGGGATTTTGTCAAGAAGACAAGGGTATGAAGAATGAGGAATACCGTTTTCATCGCAGACTGTCTTAATAGTCTGATTGAGAAAGAGAACAACATCATTTTTGAAATTCGCCACAGTAATTTGAAGTTTCTTCTTCAACTTGGAATACTTGTCATTGCGAGAGAGAAGTCCTTTGCAAGTTGCTCTTTTCTGATTCAAGTTCTTCAATTCTTTTCTGAAATCTCTTCTCAGCCTATGCGAACGTAGAACAATGAATCAGCAACTTAATAACAGCTTCATATATAATAAACAATTAAGTAAAGAAGAATGATCAACAACCTTCTCTATCAGAAATCATATCCCTAATCAAGGCCGTATGCTCAACTTGAAGACTAACATTAACACCTAAATTATTTCGGGCGTCATCTAGAACTTCGCAGCCTCAAGCGAACTCATCGTCACCGTTTATGAGAAGAAGGAACGAACTTGATTCTCTTTCGCTAAGAATAGTATTTTGGCGAATGGATTCATCCCGCTCAACTTGAACTTCAAGAAGAGTTTTCTTAAATTTTGCTAATGCTTGGGCACCTTGATTAGCAATGCGATCTTTGTCATCTATAAGATCACTAACCTTCTTCCTTAAAGTACTAATTTTCTTTGGGAACTAAGGTGTAGGTGTTTAAGTTGGTTGGCTAAACTTAAACTAGATCTATGATCACCTTCTAAGAGACTAACTGGATTGAAGTTCATTTAGAGAAAGATGTTTGATTCTCGTCATTTGAAAAGCTATTTAAAGAATCATTGAGACGGGCAAGAAGAGCATCGTTATCCATAGGCTCAGAAATGAGTGAAGAAGAATGGCTTCATCAAAGGTTATAAACGTTTTTGCTAAAATGATAAGTCGATAAAGAAAATAAATGATGAACAAAAGCAAGAAAAAAGAGAAGAATCTTATACCATAAAGTTGTTGATTAGCATTTTGAAGGCTAGATATCTTATCCTTCGAGAGAGGATTCAACTTCCAGCTTGTTTGGTTTTTCGCGAAGAGTAGCAGCTTCATTTTCAAGTTCTTTATCTCTTTGCGAAGAGCAACAACTTCAGCCTTCCAATTCTTCATTCTTCTTGTGAAGTCAAGGTTTTATTTCAAGAATGTCATGCCTTTTCGAGATCCGAGGCAACAACAAAGGAAGCTCTCCACTATAAAGGAAAATAAAGAAATCGTCAAGATGAGGTTTAAAATTGAAATCATGCAAATAAGGAAATATAGACATACCAAGGCACTAAGTGCGTTTAGGAAACTGGGAGTCACTACCCTCGGAAACTCCACGAAAAGAATCATCATCCTCTAATAAGGGATCATCGCAGATATTTGCGAGAGCTTCGCATGTGGCGTAAAATGATCATCTCCCATTCCTTGCATAGAGTCGAGAAAATACTAGATAGTTGCGCCATAAAGATTCAATTGGATGATTCTCCTTCGCAGAGAGGTGTCAACATCATCATTATCTTCATCGAGCTCTCACTGGATTGAGGACTAGGAGCGAGAAGAAGAATGGATCTTCCGCTTTTTGAAGGAGGAGCAAAGAAATTTCTTCTTGCGAAGAGGAATTTTACCCTTTCCTTTAGCTTTCGCAGTTTTCGTAAATATCCTCTTTCAACAACTTCAACGCCAACCTTCGCACACGAATGAAGATAAGAAACAGAGGCAACAATATTGTTAAAAATAATGAAGAAAAGTATTTCTTACTTCATCCGTGATCGATTAGGAGAATTCCTGTGAGTACTCGCCTTTAGGATTTCTCTCGTAACTTTTTTCTCAATTTAACAATCTAAAATTTCGCAAGATTAATAGATGTAAAAAGAAGTAATAATTACAAATCGATAAATTTCTTTAGCTTTCTTGGGCAGCTAAATACCCAAGGTTGATAGTTGGCGAGATTCGGTAGGGAGTACATTCGAACCTCGAAATATAAAGTCCATTTAAAAATAGCTAAAGACACACCATTTCTCGTCTTTGGAACGGGAGAGAACATTGTTCTTGCCGAGTGCCAATCGATATCCCGCATAAGTACTTTGTCACTAGGGGATATTTTCTTCTTTTCAAATGTGCACCCCAAATGATTTTCTATCGCTCTTCATATTTATTACTTCATAATTCTCAAAGAAACTTTTACCGAATACTTCTCACGAATATCTCTAAATCTACAAATTTAGGATCTCCGACCGCATTAGAATAGAGACTCCTTACTCGCCCACTAGTTTGAACTCAAGCATTGCGGATACAATCTCCACTTAATTGGTAAACACCGCGAGAATTTCTCATGAGCAAGAATTTCATAAAACAAAGGAAGTTCGTGGTTGTAGATAGGAATGGGAAGGCTTACGAGAATCAACCTAGCGAAATTATGATCTTTCGATTATCACAACAATGATCATGAATAACTCGGCGGAGAGAATAGATGAAGATTCTTGATGGGGAATAGTGGATAATGTGAAACCTTTCTCTTGTAAATCCTTTTGAGACTCTCCCAAGAGAACTTCATATCTACGACTGTGGAGCCATTTTCGTAGTATGAGAATGAATATGAGTTCAAGATCAAAGAAAAAGAAAATTTACAAGCGTGCTTTTAAGTTACTGAGGATAATCAAGAAAAATTGCAGAGAGAAAGTAAAAAGAAGAAGAGGAGGATGAGAAAACTATATATAGAGAAGAATTTTGAGAAGATAAACACATTTAATGCGAGAAGAGACGTGAATGGTTGAGAAGTAACGTTTGAAAGGGACGTGTCAAAAATGGGTGGAAGAAGAGACACGTATTATAGATTTTGTGTAAAAGTATGAAGTCAAATCGCCAAACGTATAAGGATGAACAAATATGAAGTTTGAAAATAATAATTTCATGACATTCTCTCCTTCGCAGAGAAGACATGAGAACAGGCAAGATGTAGGATCATAATATCGCAACACCAACACCTCTGAAATCCATAAATGTTACATAGCGAAGGCGCGCATAGACCGTTATGGGTGAAAACTACTCCCGTTGAATTTGGTAATTTGGGGTTTGTGGATGAGGAATGAATCTAAACCCTAAACAAATGCACCACAAGTGAGTGCTTGTAGATTCTAAGTCATTCTCAGGCAAGTCCTACCTAAACCAAGAAATGGCCGTTCCAGACTTGTTTCGGTCACAAAGTGAAGGAGATGGGGTTGATCTTAGGAGGGAAGCAAGAAGGTGTCAGATTGTGAAGGTGTTGGCGAATGACTTGTAAATGTAAAGATGAGCAAAGGCTTACGTATTGATGCAAGCAGGCTCCTGGGTGTTGGAATACGTTTTTGTATTAACACTTGCCTCTCGTTGTTTTTCCTTGTTCTTGAAATAGGGCGAGAACCTATTTATACAAGTCATCGAGCCTTATTCACGTTCTCGTGGGAAGTGGAGGAAGTGGAGTGACGGAGTAGTGGAGTTGTGCTCTTGCCACACGACTAGTCTTGCCAACTTCTCCCTGCTCATATCTAACCGTCCATGACTTCCCACACGTTCTCGTGATGGCGCATTGCACGCCGCACGCCGTAAACCTCCGCACCAATACCCCGCATGTATCCCCGCCAGACATGATTGATGTCCTGAACGTGTGGTTCGTGGATCCACGATAGGTAGCATGTAATGCTAATTTGAATAACTTAAGATTCCAGAAGTTGATACTTGTGAAGTATCGTGTGTATTTTAATGACGCCTTTTATCGACCAACTAACTCCCCGACTGTGGCTGTATAACCAAGTCGGTGAAGTTGGACGGATGAGATGATCTTTGAGACACTATCCGCGAATCGTTAATGAAATTAGGTTTCAAGAGGTGCGCAGTATCACTCTTTCGCCTTGGTCACCAAGCATGGGATACAACTTTTGCCAGCCGACCATACATGCGTGTAGACGCATGATGGTGTAGGCGCTATACCCCATTACCTCACGAAATTATGATCCGGGTCACTCAATTCATCCTATGAAGTGAGTGGTCAAGATCGATTTGTGATAAAACCAAAGGGCCGCAAGAGCCGCACGTCACGCCCACTTCACCACATCGTTCCAAGACGACCAATCTTGGCCTGCCTTGGCCGATTGGCCTCGTGAAGGTAGGCCGGTGTTCACGCCATGCCCGAATATCCCATAAAAACGTGATCTCGAGCCATCCAAATCGTCCCGGCGGTTGGAGTGGTCGAGATCGCCATGGGGTTTGGGAGGTGTGACCACGCTAGTTTGAGCGCAGGCTTTGATTAGCTGCATGATATGCCTCTGGGACAGTTAGGGAATACGGGTCCACTCGTGGTCATGCGCGGTATGACCTACTCGCTAATCTAATCTTGGACCCTCCATTCATGCCGAGAAGACGGACACTGTGATGCTCAAAACCCTAATTTTGGGTTTCAAAGCCGTGCGTCATCTCTTTTTGGGCGATTTTTTCACGACCAAACATGGTTGGTCTTGACCGATTGGTCAAGTGTGTAGGCGGGCCCACGGTGATCGTGTTGACATGCTAAAGTGAATACATATTTACCGGATAGTTTCACATCGTCAAAGCGCGCCCGGAACTCAAGCTGGTTCTCGATTAAGGATGCGAAGAAACAGACTTGATCCGGTGAGTCGCTTTGGTTCCTCTTGTATATATCCGAGCCCTGGCCCCTTCTTCATGTGTACTTCTTTCATCATACACGGCCTTCCTCGTATATCCGATAAGCCTCGCGATTGTTATCCGTAATTAGCATCCTTCATAGGTGGCAAGTAAAGACTTCTTTTCTCCCGGGATTCTCGCTTTCGACTTGCATGAGATTATAAAGAATCATCTCTCGCGGCCGTTTTTATCTCTACATCTCTGGCATTGCCGATCTTCGATTAACGATCGATTGATTTGAATTTTTTTTTTTTTTTTTTGTGCACTCATAACCTCCTCTCCCTTGTAGTTTATCATGGAAGTAGGCTGACGATCATCTCTGGTTGTTTCCCTGAATGAAGTTTCAAGTCGACAAGCCCGAAAACCATGCACACGAATAAGTAATGGCTAAGATCGATCTTCCACTTCGCGGTCGGCCGTGCTATGCTGTGATGTCTATCTCACACCTTCGTATTACCAGAGGACGTAGACATGTGCACTTTCACTGCGATTGACATGGAGGAGCGTGGAGGCGCGAGGGAAACGTCACAGACACTAGTAAGCGCAAAGGGCAGTAGAGATTTGCGCCATGCGGGTGGAAGAGGCGAGAGTTGAGCATAAACGACATCCGAATGAAGACAAGCGTGATTACCCGATCCGTGACGGCGGATAATTTTCGACACGATACGTACGAACCCGAACATTTGAAAGCAATCTGCGTGGCCCCTAATATTGATGTGCCTTTGGATACTCCCGCCGATGATGTTGGGATGGAGCGCGATGTCGGCTGAGATGCCTGATGCGTGGCCGAGGGAGATCCGAGAGGGAGCATCACGTGACGGAGAAGAACCAACTATGGCAGCAAAGCGAGGCCAACCCTCTTGGCGACTAAAACCTCTTTTCTTTTTCTTCTTTCCAAGTATATTTTGTACACTCGAACATCTTCCTTGTACTCAAGTATGGCCGGGTTCAAGGTTTTTCTTCCATTTGATTGTTTGAATAAAGTTTTTTTTTTATAACCCTTGCCAAGATCGCAATCGACCTTCTCAGCGCAAGGGTGTGCCTTCACACGTAATTCTTTGTGATAAAAGAAGTAATGCCATAATGGAATACTTACTACTTAATTGTTCCCGATGCAAGATCTTCCGGCCTTGTCATGTATGGCTCAAATCACTTTCCTTTTGTGCACGCGTTCTCTATTTGCTTCTTCCCATGAGATGTTTGCTTAGGTTTCCTTTCTTGCCCAAATGTCGATTAAGCCGACTCAGACTTTGTGCTTTTAGGGGCAGAGAGGTTCTCAGATGGAAATAGTGCTTCAACTAAATTGAAAATTGAAAATTGAAAAACCCTAACTATGAATGCAAGTATTGCAATCATATTCCTGGGGAATTACAAATATGACATGAAATTGTAAAAGGAAAACACGCTGGAAAAAATAAAGCACAAAATATTAAAGGGTGGAGGACGCCGGAAAGTGGTAGCACATCGTCTTAAGTTCTAGGGTTTGAGCCATTGTGAGTGAATCGTTATGCCTTCTAGTTTATCAGCGTCGATGAGCTTGGGTAAGAGTCGCCAGGATAACATCTCGCTACTGCATGGTTCATCTTCTCTCTGGGTGAGTCGTGGAGGGTCATTTTCACCGGCCATGCTCCCGACTTTGAATGTAGTCGTCTTCACCACTGATCTCCAATTCCAAACGGGTTTGAGCGTGCAAATACTTGGACCTTCGTCTTATCGTTTTGACCAAGACAACCTCTACACTCTTGATAAAACGTTTGAAAGGGCCGTCTTCCCATTCACATCTCTTAGTCTGGGTTGGTTCGTTGGTTGGAGTCACTCCCAGACTTGTCGTAATGAGGGCGGTAGGTTGTAAAGAAGGTCGTGACGAGACTTACTTGGAGATCGAACTTTTCAATGTATGCTACCAGCCTTCTCCGGGAAGTTGTGTCACATTGGTAAGTTGTCAGTGCAGCAACATACAAATGCATGAGGAGGTCCGTAAGGCGGTTGGAGATTCTTTCGTGTATCGAAACCGTAGAGGACAGACTTAGTATTGCTTTGTTGTCATGCATCCATGAGCGTCCTAGATCATGTCGTAGCTGGGATGATCTTTGACTATGTAGAACTTTGCTTGCGAGGCATCACCCAATTTGACTTCAAGATCGATGTATCCATATGCATCTCGAGCTCTCCGTCGAATCTTTAACCACATTGGGTGACGAGTAGCTTCCCGCTCGAAATCTTTGCCGCTCTCAAGGTCTTGAAAAAGATGTTAAATCTTGGCCGTATCAATCAACGCGCTATCGAACTCAACGCCTCTCAAACGAGTGACGCTAGAGTCCCTGCCTATCAAGCTCACGCCCTTCGGAAAGACTGGGTTCCTGATCAAGCATCGGATACAAACGCCACCCGACACAACGTGGTTGAGGGTCAGAATATGTCTTGACGCTGTCCTTTGAGAAGTACAAGATTTCACATATGTGCTCCATCATAGATTGTACGGTCTTGCAACGTAATCCCCAAATCATGCAGCCTCCCGATAGGCAGAGGGTCTCTATGAACACCTTCGTTTCCAAGCCGGAGTTCCCCTGCCTCTACCTTTTCCCCGAATATTTGTTTCAACCTCGTTACAATCTTTGGTTGGATGATGGACGAACATGTGGTAGCAACAATATCCGGGGATCTGCCATTTCTTCCTGCTGGAGGACGTCCGATAGGGGCGCTTTACGGCGTCGTCTTGGATCCACGCCCAAGAGCTCTATCACTTCATTCATGGGAAAAGGAAAACCCGTGTCTTTAGTGTTTTGTGCGTGAGTTTTGTCTGCTTTTCGAGACAAAGTCTTGTGTGCCGGGGATGCTCGCTTGGTTTGTTGTTCCGTTATCGAAGCTTTCCTTTTTCCTCCGCCTACTACACTCAGCGTAAGACCAAGAGTTGTATTGTTTATTCGTGAGACGCCCGTTCCTCGACTTTCACGCAAATCTTCACTTCGAACAACTCGGTTCTTTCTAGTAGTGCTTGCAAAGTTGTTGCCGAACGTTTGCAGCTTCGGGAGTTCGAGAACGTTTGAAAGCCCATTCTCTAACAGAAAGCGTGGTATATGGGTATCATCCCATTGATGCACAATTCCACCAATTGTCGTCTCTAAGACGTCGGTCGTGACAATCTAGCGCTAGTTCAACCTTTAACGAAATCGTTGGGATGTTCGTTGTTCCACCGAAGAATTCTCCCCGTGTCTAAAAATGTGATCTGTTCGTACACGAAGAAATACTTTCAGAAAGCACCGACCATTTCGCTCCAATTGATATGTCATATGTGCGATGTTGTTGTACTGTGTACGCCTCCCGTAGTGAGCCGACTTCGAGAATTCTTTGAGGCGTAGAATATGATTGTATTCATGTTCCCCAAGGATTCCAAGAATCGAGAAACATGTTCACGAGCATTACCAAGCACCTGGTCGAGAGGGAGAACTCGGGAGAGGTGTATCCTGGAAGAGGGATTCGTTGCATATCTTGGAGGGTACGGAGGTTGGTGTTGGTGTGCATCCGTCAGATTTCCTTGCCTCGCTTGAAGGAGTCGTTCTAGATCCTCACGAGTGATAAAGTTGGGTGGCTGATACCTTTCTCTTGAACATTCAAAGAGCAACACGAGCTTCTTCACTCATGTGGGTCCGAGTGGAAACGCATGCTCCGGTGAATTGAAGGCATTTCGTTGGATCCAAAGATTGACGTGAATCTTGCGGCAATCGCTCACCAAGGTTTTGAGGAAAGTGAGTACCTCCTTCCCGAGTTGCGCCATATCTGTTTGAGTCTTAGCAAGAACTTCATGTTTCTCCATCAAGTCTGCAATGGTATTAGACGGTGGTCCTCCCTTGTGCCTCCGGCCTCGTCCCGATGAGGGAGTGAAAGTTGTCAAGCTCTGGTGACCACCGGAGGCGTTACACTTGAGGAGATGCCTGGATTTGCGTCGCTCTCGCCTCGGTGATGGGAGGCGTTACACCTACTGGGATGTCTCCTGCTCCGCTAGTGTTGGTGATAGAGGTAACGTCTCCTCGAGATGTGTTGGCTACGGTAGCTCCACTGACAGGTACATCAACACCGGAGTGTTATCCACACTAGCTCCATCCGAATTGATTGCTGATCCAGACTCGAGTTCCACCATCTGAAATGAATTGTTGATCGAATTGGTCCTAAGATCTACCCTTTTTGAAACCGATGAAATTGAATCGGATTTCAGAGAAATTGACTTTACAACCGAGAGATTAACCCTCCCACCGTGGTCGCCAATTGTTTATGGGTGAAACTACTCCTGTTGAATTTGGTAATTTGGGGTGTGTGGATGAGGAATGAATCTAAACCCTAAACAAATACACCGCGCTATGAGTGCTTGTAGATTCGGAAGTCAACTGCAAGTCCGGCCTAAACCAAGAAATGGCCGCCCAGACTTTGTTTCTGGCCAGCGAAGGAGATGGGGTTGATCTTAAAGAGGGAAGCGAAGAAGGTGTTGAGATTGTGAAGGTGTTGGCCATGAATGACTTGTACGTAAAATATGAGCAGGCTTACGATTGATGCAAGCAGGCTCTGGTTGTTGGAATACGTTTTTGTATTAACACTTGCCTCTCGTTATTTTTCCCTTGTTCTGAAATAGGCGGAGAACCTATTTATACAAGTCATTGAGCCTTATTCACGTTTCTCGTGGGAAGTGGAGGAAGTGGAGTGATAAGTGCATATTTCACATATATTTAGTGTCAATTCCATGCTAGTATTTGTTGGTTTTCTTGCAAATTATTGTATATTACGCTTGTTTTCTTTTATTTGGGTTTTGTTAGGTAAATCATCCAAAAGAAGTGAATATGCACTTAATTGTGCAAGGAAAGAAGCTAGCTATAAGTGGAGAAAGGCCAAGACCAATTGGAACTCGTTCAAATACAAGATTTCTACTTTTTATTGTGTAGAGGACGAGAAGATGAAGACGATGGCGAAAGAACGGAGTCATTCTCGAGTTCGTATGAAGAAGTTATGAGCAAAACAAGAATTCATAGACTAAAAAGGGTAAAATGGTCATTTTCCAAGGGAAGTGCTATTGGTATCCCAACTGGATGATAAGGGACACCTTTCATGTTAAAGGGCAGTCAAGTTCAAGGGAACCGCCAAAGGCGCCTTTGCCTTTTTACAATAGGGGAAGCCGTAATTCAAACATTACTAAAGGCACCCCGCCTTATTACTAAGGGCACTTGCCTTCACACTTTCGAAACAAGACAAGCAATGGCGTATAGAGTTTGATGATCATGATTGCGATGGATTTCGTAAGAAGGGTTTTGATTCCAATGGAACCATCAGGTTTCTACGATGATAGAAAACACGGGTTGTTGTCTCGATTTCATAAATCACCAAGGTGACTAACAACAAGTGATGCTCGTGCTTTGCTTTAACTGGGATAAGAGATGGAGGTTCTCACGCTGATGTGTGATCAAATCGGTGAAGGAGCATACAGCTTGAAATGGGTTGAGCTCGTGGGATCGAAGGTGACAAGACGTAGTGAAGCTCGACGAGGAAATTGAGAAGTATGAAAGGTTGCTCCATTATCGCTGTGATGATGAAGCTCGAGCCGTTGACCGCCGTAATGATATTGATGGAGTTGGGTCGATGCCGATTATGGTGACGATGAAACTTTCCGCCAAAAGTACAAAGGGGTAATGGCAGAGAACGGTACGGCGGCAAAGGAGCTCGAGGAAGAAGAAGTCGGAGAAGGAATCGACATGGGCCACTGCCATTGGCAAGGAATACCTAAACGATGGTGGTTAAGGGAGAGGATGGTTTGGCTGGTAATCGTTGTGGTTCGTTTGCCATTGGCTTTGGATGAACTAGAGGAGGAAGATACAAAGGAGGAAGTGAATGGGACTCATGTCGTTAACGATGATGTCAGTGTGATATGGTAATATCTGCTACCATGATAGGGAAGTGACGGTGTAGATGGAAGTCCAACAGCCAGACAAAATGGAAAAAGAAAAAAGTAAGGCGAGCACGTGAAGATGTGAGGTGGGGCCCGGCCGCAGATCTTTGCGGTGCGGCTTTGACGTGTTTTGGAGAAGTGATGATTGTGTGTGGGGATCATCAAGCTTGATAGATAGATGGTAGATTGAGACACAAAGGGTTCTCAAATGATCGAACGAATCCCTGCCGTGTGCACTCTACTAGGAATATACCGCGCACCTAATTATCATGGGACAAACTCCACCGACTCGCATCTTTATCTAGTACGACTTTTGTGGATCGGCTAGGTATTTGATGCCTATAAATAGCTACCTAAACCAAAAGAAAAATATCTTCTTTTTATTATTCTTTTTCTCTAGCTAAGATTTATTTAAAAATGAGAGAAATAAAGTTTTGCTCCTCGGCTTTTCTTGTGAGTTTTTATATTTAATTCTATTTTTATTCTTTTTTTTTATTTATTTGTAGAATTCTTTTTAATTATGAGTAGCTAAACTTCTTTTTGATTAGGGATGATTTCAAAGTCCCGAACAATGAAGCTTTAATTTCTTAAACCAAGTTTATTTCAAATTTTATTTATTTGTTGATTATCTTTATTATTTTTAATGTTTAAGAATATCGAGGGGTTATTTAAAGTGATCAATTAAATTAACCAATCAATAATTCTTCTACTAGTATTGGGGTTGGTGATACGTGTAATTGTCACTCAATTTTTACAGAAGTAGTAACGCAAGAGCTGATAGAGAGATTCTCGTTAAGCAATTGTGTATAAAGATAACACTAGTAAGTTGTGCCGAGCCTATGCTCGATGCTAGGATCAACCCGATTCACAGAGTGTAAAGCATTCGTTAATCTACACCTCGAGAGCTTATTCTTGGTGGGTTATTTGGATAGAAACCGGTAGTCGAGCTCCGTATCCAAAGGACAAATGAACCGGGATAGCAGAGCTTATCACATTCTACCTGGTAACAATATAAATTCAACAATAGATAAACTTGTATTCAATTAAGTTTCAGTTCAGTGACGCAAGGATTCCCTAGTCATCTTTCTTCTTATTATTTACAACAAATCTTTTTTTATATTTTCTTTTGTCAATTACTTTGATTTAAAATCTAAAAACCCCATTTCTAAGATTTATAAACAACTAAAAACTCCCTGCTCCTTGTATGAACGAACTTTTTGCCATTATATTACCAGTTAATTGTGTGAAAAGAAGTGATTAACTTGTTGTGGAAACGACACGCATCAAATTTTGGCGTTGCCGCCACGGGGAGCAGTCGGTAGCTTTTAGTTGTTTTATTTTATTTTAGTATTATTATTTATTTTAGTACTTTGTGTTTAGATTTTTGTTTTATTTTTATTATTTTATTTTAACCAAAAAAAAAAAACATATTTAATCATTTATTCTTAGATTTTACTCTAGTTTTTTTTTTGGCTGTGTACTTAATCTCTCGGCACCGAAAGATTGGGATTATCTCGAGGTGTTAATTAAACTCGCAAAGGAACGGTGGTAATTTCAAGCACGCCGCCAGCTACAACTAAACCTTCTACGTAAGAGATGGTTAATACAGCATTTACGAGATAGATCCACCACCTCCACCTCCACCTCCACCTCCAGAGAGGAAGACGTTGAGAGATCTAACATCACCATGTTTGGAATCTCAACCAATGTGTATTACTCTAAATGACACAAAGAACTTAAGTCAAGCCTTCTTCATTGGGTTCCAAAGTTCAAGGGACTACCAGTGTGAAGATCCTAATCGACACCGCAGCAGTTCCAAACACGCTTGTATGAAAAAGAGTGATGATGATGATGATACGCCTTTTCTACAAGCTTTTCCGCTTTCATTAACGGACTGCGTACTCATGGTTCTATTATCTCCCCGCCTAAGTATTACCACATGGACCTAATGAAAAGCCGTTTTTGGAAAAGTATTTTCCGCTTCTCTAAAGCTACATCTATTCGCAAGGAGATTAGTGGCATTGCATGATTTCTGGAGAATCTTTGTATGCCGACTATTGGGAGAGGTACAAGAAATTGTTGGCGAAGCTGCCCACATCATCAAATACCACCACAACTTATCATTACACACTTCTATGAGGGGTTACTACCGCATGAGAGACACTTGATTGATGCGGCTAGCAGGGTGCACCTGCTAATAAAACCTGTCGAGAGGCTACTAGTTTGATTGAGAGCATGGCTGCAAATATGCAACAATTTTATACTAGAGATTCATCTATGGTTAGAAGAGTTAGTGAGATGGGAGATTCTTCACACATGGAGCAACGAATGAGTAATATGGAAAAATGGTACAACGATAGCATCTGGCAGCTTGTTCCTTCATATGAAGAGGATGCCGAGGTAAATGCTATATTTCCTAATCGTAGTCCAAGATATGATCCTTACTCTAATACTTATAATCCCCGGGTGGAAAGATCACCCAAATTTCAAAGATGCAAACAAGCAAGTTCGCGACTCCTAATCCATATGCGAGACAAGGGGTTTTCAACAATCACAACTCAAACCAAACTCAACAACAAACTCAGAGAGTTCCGCTTAGAGGGAGATGCTGAAGGTTATGATGCAAGAACAAAAGGGAATGTCTCAAAAACAAGATGTTATCTTGCAACAAAACCTACAATATCAACAAAAGAATGATCAAAATCGGGCTTGAAAACCGATAATGCTATTAAGCATTTACAAACTCGTATGGGGCAAATGGCAAACAGTATATGAATCAAGTGAAAGCACAAGCCTCGACAGTTGCCATCACAACCTTTTGTGAATCCAAGAGAGCATGTCAATGCCGTAACTCTAAGAAGTGGGAGACAAACCGAAGAACCACAACAACAACAACAACAACAACATGTGGTTCAGCAGACATTGAGAAGGAAGTAGAAGTGGAAACCGCACCAAAGGAAAATCCAACCTCAACCGGGCCAACCTAAGGACACACAGCCCCACCTTTTACCACACCACCTCCTTTCCCTAGTCG
>JAJJWW010006649.1:0-32555 GCA_023531295.1 Papaver armeniacum | reverse complement strand
ATAAATTAGAGAAGTGTCCTTGTTTCGAACGAGAATTAGAGAAGTGTCCTTCAGTTAGTGTTTTCCGTCCAGATCGGAGTTAACTCGCCGTTGACTCGAGTTGGTCCCACCAATAAACATTAACTAATCACTTAGGATTACCAATTTAGCCCTGCCAAATTATAAACTCAGGTTAATCTGGTGGAAAAATCGGTACCATCTCGAGGATGAATCTCACGGCGGATAAGGGGCACACGTGTTAGGGGCACACGTGTAAGGGGCACACGTGTACCACATTACGTATACGATACGGACGGCTAATAAAGAAGACACGTGTGATCCTACGGATAAAGGGATTGATATATATTGAAGGGAGAAAACCCTAAACTCATAACCTAAACACTTTCCATCTCTCGCCGCATCTCTCTTCTCTTCTTCTTTCTCCGTCTCCTCTGCGTTTACGTTGTGACGAAGAACACAACTGTCGAAGATAGTGAAGATGAGTGAAGATGACGAAGTGATCCTACCAATGAAAGGTAAAACTTGTTTTTGTTTTTGATTCTCGAAAGTATCTTTGTAGTGTTAGGGTTTCGGTTCATGTATTTTTAGTGATTAGGTTTATTAGCTAGAGTTATATTTGTAGTTTTAGGGTTTATGGATTGCTTGAATCGAAAGTAATAAAAGTGTTGTTTTATTATGCTCTTGTTCTCGATGTGATTCTCAGATTTAGGGTTTATGATTTTTTCGATTTGTTAGATGAATCGAACTTGATTCGATCCATTTATCCTTTTTGTCAACTGATTTTTTCGAATCCCTAATTTAATTTATAAATTTGGGGTTTTTTTCGAAACCCTAATTTTAAAATTTGGGAATTCGATAATTTTTCGATTCATGGGTGATTTTGATGGTAAAAATGCTTCATATGTATGTTACAATATGAATTGCTTGTATTATTTCTATTTATGTGTGTGTATATTATGAGTATGGTTGCTGAATTGTTTGTATGGATTTCTGCTTGTTGTATGTGCATAAGAAGATTTGTTAGGTACCCAAAAAGGAGTTTTAGGGTTGAACTTTTCACTACTAACAAATACACCTTTTATCATGATTTGGATTTGAAGTATGTTGGTGCACATGTTGATTGATATGATTATGTGGGAGATGAAGATAAGTGAAACTAAGATCTTTGAATTTGTTTTGGTTTACTCCGATAACATACCGGAGCTGATTACCAATGATGAAGAGTTCTTTTCAATGTGGAACAAAGGTTTGAATATCAAGATGATGGTTATGTGCATCTTTACTTGAGATTAGTGACAAGGTCTTGAGGTCCAGTGATGAATGCCCATCATCTTCGAGGGGTTACTAATGAAGTTATGTATTTAACACCTCTACTAAGAAGGTGACAAGTGACTTCAGATGGTATTTTCTACACCTAAGAAGAATGTGACACATGAAGATGACTTTGTGTTTTCACACCTAAGAACAAGGTCATTAGCAATTCAAAATTAGTTTCTCCTGCTACTAGGAAAAGTCCAAGGTTGGTTTGTAAGTCAATTGATGCTCAAATAAATGCTTTTGCGCATTTGAGAGGTTACTTTTGAATGATGAGGATATGTGCCATCCAGGATGATAATGTGGATGTAGAGTATGAGAACATTCAACTAGATAATGTGGAAGAGGATCTTTGCCATCCATTGATGATGATAGAAGTCCACCATGCTCTGATGATGAGAAAATGATATTGACATAGGCGATGTCGAGATTTTGTTGTGATTACTTTGATGATGAGTTACAGCGAGAACTTTAGAAAAGGAAGGTAATGTTGAAGCTTTTAGTAATGTATGATTTTGTTCTTTATATATAATGTGTTATGATGGCTAACAATACTCTTTTTGCGTACTTTGTAGAAAATGATGTACCCAGAAGGGGAGAAAGGAAAAAGTGTTGTAGTTGCTCCGGTACATGGATGAAGACAACGACCTTGGTAACTCAATTTATAACTCGACTCAAGATGGGAAGGATAAAATAGAGGAACTTCAATCATTTTACCAACAATGGGATCAAGAATGGGGTCCACATATTGCGAGATATAGATGAAGAGTTCTTTCCTATTGATGATGGTCTCGTAATGTATCAACCTTGATTTAATGGAGGTGGGTATGCGGTTGAAGACAAGTTTGGTTTAAGAAGCATCTCGGGAGTTATGCGGTGATAAAGAAGTTTGAGTATATTTTGAAGCCTTGTGATAATATCGGGATAAGAGTGAAATGTAGGTATCATAAGTCCTCAAGGTTGTAAGTTTGATTTTTGCTTCAAATACAAAGGGTGAGAAGACTTTCAATTTGTTAGAAGTATGAATCTGGAGCATACATGTGTTGGAGATCGAGGAAAGCGGAAACAAGTCGGCCAATGCAGAGTTTGTTGCTCAATATCTCGTTTGAGAAGTCAAGACCGGTGGATTCCTTCGGCGACCATGGGACATTCTTGATGAATTTTACACTTCTCACAACACTAGTCTTCCATATCATGTTGCTTGGAAAGCAAGGACTATGTGCTTGGAGAAAATGCATGGAAGTTATGAAGACTCTTATAAAATGGTTCCATCATTTGTAGACATGGTGGCAAGGACAAATCCTGGATTCTGCAAAGAAAATTACGGTGTTGGAAGGTAAATTGTCATAACCTTTGTTGTTGTTTTTTTATGTAATGTTTGTATAAAAAATGTTTGTATAATGTTCATGTATTGTTTCGGGGATGATAATTGCTTTGAGTCAATGATGATTGCATTTCATGCTCCAATTCATGGGTGGAGAAATGGTTGCGAAAAGTGATTGGTGTTGATGCATGTCACCTAATCGAAAGATGGGAGGTGTTCTTATGGTCGCCATCTTGGTTTGGATGCACGAGAACCGTGTGGTGCCATTAGCAATACAAGTGGTCGAGAAATGAATGTTTTGAGAATTGGTATTTGTTTTTGAAAGTGATTAAAGCCCAGATTGAATCGGATGAAAGAATTACTTTCATTTCGATAGGCAAAAGGTTTGATTGAAGGCAAGTTAGTGCTTTATTCCCAAATAGCCCACACAGAATCTTGTTTTAGGTAACTTCATTATTTTTACCATATTTACATTTTTTAACCATTATGTTATATTTATATTGGGTTACCAACTAATACTTGTTTTGTTTGTTTTGCGAGACACATGTTCAAGAATGTGAAGACTCACTATAAGGGTCAAAGATACATAATATGATTTGGAATCTTTGCAAGGCTTATAAGTTCGATCCTTTGGAAGGTAATACAATTATTGTTTTTTGATTGTGTACTACTCGACTAAGTATGTCATGAATTGTTGTGTTTGTGTGTGATGAATGGTTAGTAACACTCATGTTGTTGTTTGATCGATTCCATATGGATGCCTTGGTCTTTGGAAAATGTTCTTTCTTGCTCAATATATGATGAATGAGGATCCAACCCAGTGGTCTAGAGCTTTCTTTGACCCCTCTTCATGTTGTGAACATATGAACAATAAATTCTCGAGTCATTCAACAATATGATTAGGAAACTTAGAGACAAACCCATTTGTACCACAGGCTTAATGTATGGACAATTAATAATGGGCTGTGGTATAGGAGAAAGCGATTATCTTTGAATGGCAAAATGGACAATTAGTACACAAGCTATGAAATTGATTGAGAAGATGAAAGATTATCTTGGTCGATTTAGGATTAGTGGTCTTGTATATGGTCGAGTTATCAAGTAACATCAATTCACAACTCAGTATTCCAAATTGATCGATTAACAAGACTTGTAGTTGTGTGCAATGGCAATTAAGGGGCTTTCCTGTCGACATCTTTGTATGTGTTTTGAAGACTTTAAGACCTAATTGGGCGGAGTAAGTTTGTTTTCTATGCATTTATATATGTTTATTGAATGTCTTGAACTATTTACATTTACTCATGTAGTGGTTGTTTGTCATGTTTTGTAGTTCTACAAACATCCATACTATCTGTTGATGCATCAAGGCCACTTATGCCACTCGGATGCGATTACTAAGAGGAGAAAGACTTGGTAGAGGTGATGAGAATACTTCACTTCACTTTATTATTATTTTTCTTTTTTCTTTGTCTTTTTCTTAGTTGTTGGGAATCTTATCTTGTTCCCTTTCTTTATTACTTCTTTACATGTTTCTTTAGGGTTACTTTTATGTCTTGAGTTTCTCTATTAATAACTAGATCTAACTTCTTCTTTTCTTCTTTCTTCGTGTTCCTTCTTCTCGTTTGTAGCCTCAAGAGCCTTTTGTCAAACCACCTATAGATATGAGGAAACCAGGAAGACTCGCTAAGAAAAAAGAAAGGCTGGGGCATGATGAGCATGTGAGTGAGAAGAGACAGAGGACATGTAAGAGATGCAACCAAGTAGGCCACAACGAGGAAGAACTTGTCTTTGGTGGTGAGGTTGGTTCTAATCCTAAAGGAAGGAGGCCAAGAGCAATGGTAGATGGAGCAACCCAAGAAACTACTTACCCGGATCCAGTGAATGCGGTTCCGGGGGAGCGAGGAATAGGAGAGGAAGAGGTTCTAGGGGAGGCGGAGGTTCTAGGGAGGCAGAGGTAGAGGATGCTGCATCAGCCTGTCGCTCAGTGCATCAACCTCGGCTTCAACATCTCAAATCGCACCATCAACATCTTACGCACTCGCATCTTCATCTAGAGGAAGAGGTGGAAGGGGTAGTAGAGGAGCTAGAGGTGGAAGAGGAGTTGTGCAATGAGACTTTTTAGCTTGGTCTGTCAATGGTGCTTTGGTTGGTTCACCCGGACATGAGCCAAACTTTTCAAGTACCAAAGACACATAACAAGGGGATCCATTTTTCTGCGCAACTCAAGAGAGTTTGCTTGTTTCTTTATTTTAGAATGCTAGGTTATTTGCAAGACAATTTACTTATTTTGGGTTATGATCTTTAGATCGGTTTATTGTTATTGTAAGGATAATGATGTTTAAACACTTCCTTTTGGATCGAGTTATATGTATATATATAAGTAGTAGTTTATATTAACTTACTTTTACTTCTTGTTCTTTTCATTACATTTGTAGATTGCTTTGTAATTGCTTACACAAAATAATCTTCAACTTAACGAGATCTCTCCTTGGACTTTGCAGCAAGGAAAACGACATCGAGACCCACCCAGTCTTGACATTGAATATTGTTGCCTTTGCAGGTAACATAATTGGTAGTTGTGTTTATTTACGCAAACTTTTAGCATGTATTTTCCCATTTGCAGTTCTTCTTACAAGGTTGATTTTGGAATGGACAGGCATTGAACACATGGTTTATGTCACCACAAGCAAAGCAGCACTTGTTGGCAGGGAGTTGAACATCCAAAGATTTAACAGCATCTATTGCATCTACAAACCATTCAAAATAGTTGCAGATGGAGCAGTTAAAGAACTTCTCACCCTGAGGATGATCGGCAGTTTGGGGAAACAACATTCTCCTAACACCATTGCAAGGTACATTCTTGCACCTAGAGTAGATCCATGGACACCGAATTGGTGGATGATTATCTATTTCACACATTGAACATAAAGCTGTTACAAGCTAGCTGCCAGCTGCTAGATACCTCACCATACTACTACCGACATTGAATTTGTGCATAACTCCATCCATTGTAGGAAAAAATTTAGATGATTTTGTAGATTTTTATGGATTTTTATGTTCGCAGATTAAAAAAAATGGAAGTGATGGTGGTTTTATAGTACATGGAGCATATTATGACCGTTCAACGGTCATATTTGGGTGAGAGATGACGTGGCGATTTTCCATGTCATCATGGATGATGTGTACAAGTAGCCACGTGTAAAGGATTTCCACGTCGGCTTATGCGATTAACTACCTCTGATTAAATGTTGAGGGCGAGTTTGTCCATATTTGGGTGTAAATACGTGTGACGTGGCAACGAATTTTTGTTTTTCAAAAATTCGGATGGCAAAACTTAACAGAGGGATATATTTCTAATTCTGTTTGAAAGAGTGACATATTTGTAATTACGATTATAAAGAGGGACATATTGTTAAAAAACCCAAATTTCATTTTGCAGCAGTAAATTATAGCTTTTAGTTGCAGCTGAAAAGTACTGTGACTAGAAATTTGCTTTTGCAACACCTATATTGAAGGTGTGGCAATATATGGTGTAGCAATAGCTAAATTTTCTTGTAGTGGAATTAGTTTAATTTGTTTTTTTTTAAAAACCTGTGGAAAGTAGTAACAAAGTTTTAACGGTTCTACTAAGTGAGCCATTAGTCAATATGTAGATCTTTGAAAAACTGTATTTTTACCTCAACCTCAGGTTAAAATCTCGAATCCTACAATAATCACATGTTTGCTGTACTTATTTACCACATATCTTTGCCATAACTATATGGAGTTTGGTTAATCATTTGGTAGCATTGTTTTTTTTTATTTTTCTTTTTGTTGCTGTTGAAGTATAGCCTGAAATCTAAACACCAATCGATCATATATTTTGATGAAGCTCGTAAAAGTTAAAAAATCGTCTATAGTTACTTGTCCCTCATAAAAGCATAAAGATCACTTCAAATCAAATTTGAAAAAGAAAGGGTCCTTTAATATTTATAAGTTCCTGTCAATGAAGACTAATCCAAAAGGAAATATGAAAAATATTAAACAAATAAAACAGTGTAAAGGAATATAAAGCAGATTTAGGGCAGGTGAACTTTTATTTGATAAATTTCTAGACACATGCTCATAAACAGAATTTTAGAGACATGAAAAGTAGCTTGGTCCTTTGTTAATTTGTTTTTAAATCTTTATAAGCTGCTTCATTAATTACTTTGGATCTTAATAATGACACATTTATAACATTAATGCCTCAGCAAACAAACTACATATACGGAATTCTTTGTACCATTCTTTACTAATGGAGAGTACCAGTCTACTGAAAAGGCTAAATGGAAAAACGCTTTCGCATATGGATTTTCTTACCTCGCTACCCCAGGGGTTAGTGAGATACTCTAAGAGGCCTTGGACACCATGACTTCCATCAAAAAGAAAAATTATCATGCTTCAAAATTGCTCTTGGAAAACAAAAAAACAAGACTTCACGCCAATATACAAAATTGCTCATGGAAAAGAAGAATATGGTAACCAGAGAGAAGATGTTCCACAGAACAATCAAAATGTGAGACAAAGAGCTATTATAAACAGACTGTTCAACTAACTATTTGTTTCCATTCGAACTGAAAACAGAAGATATCATTTGTCATGTAGTGTCTAGAATTCAAACTGATAACGGTTAGTTTTTAATAGATAAAAGTAATTCGTTGGCTCCGTCCAAACACTTGATTTCAAGCGCGCCCATTATATTTAAGTTTTGTAGCTGTTTGGATTTTGAATAATTCCCACTATTTTGTTCTTTCTTTTAAGTATTTTCCCCACTGCTAGGAGGGAAAGTCATATTCACGAGGGCTCTCTTTAACTAGTATTTGTTTTTGCTATAATTGCAATTTAACTAAATTTTAGCGGAGTTATTAGTACCAAGCAAAAGCATGGAATTATTTTGAAATTAGTACGTCATAATCTAAGTATGTATCTTTTATGGAAGTAGTAGTAGCTAGAGGGTTTGAATCCTCAGCCTTACTTAGGACAAGCACCGGGGGAGCATTTGTTTTGGAAATATTTGACCCAAAATGTTAATTTACACAAACTGAACTTCATTACGGAAATCTCATCCACTTCTTAATTAGATCGAGGATCAGATTTGTTACTCTTACTAGCTAAGCCAAACCTTTTGTCTACATCATAGCCAAGAGATATGACATAGTGCTTGCTTGTTCTTGACTATAATGTAGCTAAAGCTAAGAAAATCTCACACCATAATCCTAAGCCCTGGCCTTGTATATGTAGGAAAAGATAGAATCCATATCCAAGAAAGGCTCCGATTGAATCAAATAATTGATTGCATATTGTATATAACTAAATAAATGAGAGATAGATCGCTCAGACTCGGAGACACCTAGGAGTACTCCATACCTACCAGGCTACCACAGCCGATTATCAATGAGAAGTATATAATTGATTAGATTTTAATAGTCATGTACGAGTATTATTATAAACATCAATTATTATCTGTATCTATTTATAAATGCAAAAAGGAGAAATAAAGGTGTGTTTTGAGGAGGAAAAGACATGGCGCCTCCGACAAAGATTTGGCAGTACGGACAGTCTCTTCCATCCATCCCTAACTCCCAAAAAATGAATGAAATAGTAGGTGGCAGAGAGTATAATTATGACACTCAAGGAGATTTCAGATTTTAGGTTTTGTTTGCTAGTTAAATTTAGCCTTCCAAAGGGAATGTATTTGTATTATAAAATGATATATTTGTGTCATTATGGACATAAGCAATTATTTAATCTCACAGAATATTTTTCTAGTTTGATTATTAGCAAAATTTCTGGGGAGAAAAATTATTCGGTTTTGGACAGTCTAAAAATTCTGTTCAGTTAACCTTTTTTTTGGATTCAATTCCAAATGATCTACATAACCATATTTTTATCTGTCATTTCATTTGTTTTTGAGCTAAATTCTTTGTGTAGCTGGGTACTTGCTAATATATTCTCCAGCTTGTTTTTAACAACAGTGTTGAACACTTCATAAATCCGACGAAATTGTTTGGCTCTTTACCGGTGGGCACCGAGATTGAAAGTAGAACGGCACAATTCTTTTCCTACTAAGTGGGAGCTAAACAATGATTAATATGACAAACTGAGAAGATTTTAGAAAATACACATAAACAAGCTTTACGTAGGGGAGCTAATATATTCCAATGGCTTATACCTGACTCTTTCCGGCTCATTGTTGACCAATATTTTTTGTACTTAATTTTGTAATTTATGTGGAATCTATTAAAGTTCATGCTATTTCCCTCTGTGAAAAGACTCTAGAACTTGAAAGAATTAAGCTGAACGTTGCACCAGATTTTGGAGTCTAGAGCTAGATGATAGTAAAACCTACCTAATTAGCGAATATAAGTAGAAGTCGCATGTGGAGTGTAGGACTCATATAGTCATATAGGTGTTTTCTGCACCCTTCATCAGATAAATGATGGCTGCACGCCTTGGTCCTCCTCTGCAACCATCTCCCACGATAAGGAAAGGGTCACTATTGGATGTAGAGGTTCTATTCAAGTTATTTCAGCTGTATATATATGTCTTTGTTATATGACCATAATATACCTTCTGTACTCTTATCTTTTTCTGGACCCCCTAATGATTGTGAGCCATATAAACGCAACCGAAAGGTGAAAACAATTTACAAACATGAGACTGCAAATTGAGATAGATTGTAATGCTTGTTAGGTTATCCCTTCATCTTTTTAGTAAACCTACCAGTAAAAAAATGTTTTCTTCGCTACACATGGCTAGTATCTATTGGGTTCATGGTCCATTCAATCATCCCTTTCTAAATTTAGATTGTTCCAAAACCTTGCCGTAGACGAGGCTCCCTCTTTATAGGGTTCTTGACTTCTTCGAATTTGAGCCACCCACCATTTGTTGTTTTCTCCATTACTTTGAATCTTTGTTTTTCCATTATCTTGTTATGTCTGTGATTAAGCTCTACTTATAAACAAACATATTGAAGCTCAACTACATCAGCAAAACATACAATATATGCCCCTGAATATTACTCTAACGGAAATTAGC
Source organism: Papaver armeniacum (assembly GCA_023531295.1). Classification (NCBI taxonomy): domain Eukaryota; kingdom Viridiplantae; phylum Streptophyta; class Magnoliopsida; order Ranunculales; family Papaveraceae; genus Papaver; species Papaver armeniacum. Next base: position 22,858 of record JAJJWW010006649.1, on the reverse strand, counting down.
ATATATACAGAATACAGTACATACAAAAACAAATTAGACTGGTATTGTATGCACATGCGTTGATCATTTTTTTTCTTTCTTCTGAACCTTTAAAGACAAGGAGAAGGGTGGTATATGTTACTTTTTCTCGATAATAAACCTGTTGATGGTGATTTCACCTACATATATGTGTACCTTGTTACCTGCATTTACCTTACGAGTACTTCTTTCACCAAGTTAGTGTATATACTTCCACTAATGGAACTCGAGATGTATCGGACTCATTACCCTTAAATGGTAAAAGTCTTGTTGAATGCATATAAAGTTGGTAATGAAAAAATTTCCTCCTCCCGAAAGAAGTTACATTGAGACGCGGATTCACAAAGATATGTGTAAAAAAGGAATGCGGATCACCATCCGATTTCTTAGTTGTACAGGAAATGAAATTCCTTATGAAAGAAGTCGCATTAAGATTATAAGAAGTCACATTAAGACGCAGATTATACTTAGACATGTGCGACAAGCCTTTGAACCGTTAAGTGTCCTTAGTGTGAGATTCGCAAGAGATATGCAATGTGAAAAATGCAGACCGTCCATTATCTTAATTGTACAGGACGTGAAGAACTAGCTTAATTTTCATTGAATAGACATACACATGAAAATATATAAAATCCAAAACACAAATCCCTTAATACAGCTATCTTTTGCATCATCAAGATCAGTACTAGCTAGTTAATAGTTTAAGTTAGTCAGATTCTGTCTATTTGAATTGAATTATTGAACTCAAAGTTAGACATAAAACAAAGTACTAGATGTTAAAGATATCTGCATCACAATTTAAAAAAATGTGAAACTTAAACCTAACCCTAATTAAACACATAACCCTAATTAAGCATACATAACCCAGATTAACTCAAATTAAACACATAAAGCAGCAACAACTTTTGTTAAATTTGTCCTGAAAATACTGCCACCACCTTTTCTGCTCCACTTTGTGATAAAGCACCAAAAGCAGAAATAAGAAAGTAAAGTGAGAAAAGGAAAAAAAAAAATAGAAAGAAAGAAAGTAAAAAAGAGAGTAAAACATAAAAAAGGGAAGGAGTAAAGAAAGAGAAAAGAGATTGATGAGATAACAAAAGAGAGAAGCTAGAAATAATAAGCTTCTCATCATTCTATGTGTATTGAAACTCACTGTAAAACAAGAAAAGAAGTTTAAGAAGAAGAAGAAGAAACTAGCTAGGGTTTGGATTTCTCCATATGATACAACAAAGCAAGTAGTGAAGCAGCTGCTATCAGAAGTGCTGGTACTAGTTTGTAGAGATTCTTTGAGAGTGATTTGAGGATTGAAGGAAGGAAGGAATGAATAGAGGGTTTTTAGAGAGTTTGCCAGTGCAACAAATGATGATGAGTGCAGGAAATCCTAATTGGTGGAATATTAACAATCCAGTGAAACCACCACCACTACTCCATCCTCAACTACAACCAAATCCTTCAACAACATCTCTTTTGCCACAATACTCACCTTCATCACTTCCTTTGAACTTCTTAGAAAATGATCATAATCATCAAGAACTTCCCGAGTCTTGGTGTCAACTTCTCATGTAAATCTCTTTCTCACTCGGATTTTCCTTTAAGTCGCTATGTAACAACCCCTTTAATTACTGCCGAATCAGGAGTGTCACACGCGTAAAATCATGCATAATCTGTTCTCTCTTTCTTGAATCATGTTAACTAAAATTTGTATGCAACTACATGGTTTTCTGTATGCATGTTTTGATCTCTCTTTGTCACTCTCTATATGTATATGCAAATTGTTCTCTATGATGACCGAGTTCTAATAATTTCATTTTCTTGTTTGGTTTCTAGGGGAGGATCACCAATTGTAGAAGAAGGAGATGAAAGATTAGGTTTGAGTAATCAATATAATCAACAAGTTAAGAAGTTAGAGAACTGGGAAGAACAAATTTTGTACCCATCTGAAGCAAATGATAATAATAGTTCTATAGTTGATCATGTGAAACAAGAAGTATCTGAAAGCGCGGCTTATGCTTACGGTCTTGTTAGTAACGGAGAATTTCAGACATCAAATGGAAGAGTAGTACCTAATTGGTCTCCTCATCATCAAGTTATGCCAGTTTCATCTCCAAGTTCTTGTGTTACTAGTTTCAGTAGTAATAGTATGTTGGATTTCTCTACTACAAAGTCTGATAATACTCATGGTACCAAACATCATCCACAACCAGATCATTCGTCTGAGGTACGTAGTAGTACTAAAGATTGATTTCAGCTAAGATCATTTTACTCAGATGCTACTAGTCATGAAATTCACAGTAGCTACAAAAAATTAAACGTCGGTGACACACAGGGCATATATCAACAGCTTTTTCTATGAAATTTCTTATTGCTAATAACTTACTGGGACAGTTTTCTTGGCAACATAGTTCTCTTTCTGTTGGTCTCTGGGTCTGTAATTCCTTGAGTTTTTGGCTCTTCGAGCTGCACTTTCGCTTACGGCTGATAAGCTTGTTCAAAATATTTTCATTAGCCGATCAGAAATGAAAAAAGAGTACCATTTTAGTAGTCCAATTGTACTACTTTAGTATTTCAGTTACATATATATACTGATCTCTCAAAATCTATTGCTGAAAAAATCTTCTAAACAGTTTCTTCATTTTTGCCATTTTTGTAGTGTAATAGCACTGCAACAGGTGGGGCATTTAAGAAAGCTAGGGTTCAACAATCTTCTACACAATCTACTTTCAAGGTAAATTTATTACTCTATTTTTGTGTCTTTCATGACTTACCAGTACTTTCCTTATGTATCAAAAATGAAGAGAAATACAGTACTAATTGTTAATTCAGATACTGCTAGATCGCCAATGATGTAGCTCTCAGGACGACCTTAACTTGATTTTTCTGTATTATACAGGTGAGAAAGGAGAAATTAGGTGATAGAATAACAGCACTACACCAGCTAGTTTCTCCGTTTGGGAAGGTATACTACTAATCACCTCTAATTTTTGATTAATTTGTTAATTAATTAACTCATACTAACAATAAAACACTTTAAAAAAATGACTAAAATTGTGGGGGTTTATTTTGCAGACTGACACAGCCTCAGTCTTGTTAGAAGCTATTGGGTACATTAGATTCCTTCAGAACCAAATTGAGGTTACATCTCTCATATCTCTCTCTCTCTTTCTTTCTCTATCACTTTTAGATTTTTGCAAACAACAAGGAATCAGTGTGTAAGAGCACGCACTTAAAGTTTCATTTCTCTCGCATCACTTCTTTAAAGTTGATTTTAACAACTTCTTTTATCTCCTTGTTCAACTTTGTACACATCTCTCTAACTCTCTCTTTATTCTCATACTTGTCTTTCTCTCCACCCATGAACATGTAACAGGCCCTGAGCTTGCCGTACTTGGGCAGTGGATCAGGAAACATGAACCAACAACTACAACATCAACAACAGTCTGTAAGTTTAACCTAAACGCATCCTTATATTTTTTTTTTCTTTCTTTTCCAAAGCAGCAACCCACAAATCACTCTCACTCACTCTCATGTATACAACTCTAGATAATTGATGCATGCAATAATATGGGTATGGCCGTATGGGCTACTCTGATTAATCACTGGCTTAATTAATTATTAAAGAGAATAAATTTTTTGTATAGGTTCAAGGAGAAAAGAATTGTATATTTCCTGAAGACCCTGGTCAGGTAAATTATTTATGTTACACTTTATTGGATCCATGGCCTAACTATCTTCCTAATACCTATAAAGAAGAAAAATTAAGTATTGATTCTTGAGGCCTGTTGATTCTTATCAAGAGTACCCCTTTATTGTTATTCATTCTAGGCTTTTGTTTACTGTTCCTTGGAACATTATTATTAGCTTTAAGTTTTACTAGTATTTTCCTATTGCTAAAAGAAAAAAGAAGTTTTCAGCTTTATTGACTTATAAGTACTACAGTATTTGTTAATAAGAACTTAATGTGAAAGCAAGTATAAAGAGATAGCTAAGAATCATTACCATGTTTTTGAAAAAACTTAATCACTACGCTAATGATGGTTGCATAATTTTAATTTTGCAGCTCTTACATGTCGACACCAATAACATGAAAAGAAGAGGAGTTCCTGATCAGGTATTGATTCCCATTTGTTTTTCAAATATAAATATCTATGGTATCTGGACTGCACACAATATATGTAACCCGACAAGTGCACGAGGGTCAGTGTACAAGAGGTAGCCGCTTAAGAAAATCTCAATACAGTGTAACATAGAATGATACTAATGACCCTCGTGCAAGCGAATAATTTATAATTTTAGCGAACTTACTAGAACTAGTACTTCCTATGTATAAATTGTGCATATTATCATTTCAGCAACTAAATCTAAATGTCTTATTATATATAGTATCTGAAGTCAAATTCTATGTTCTTTTTGATGAAAATTTTAGGATTCGGAGAATGCACCCAAGATGGATTTGAGGAGTAGAGGGTTATGTCTAGTTCCACTCGCGTGTACACTTCAAGTAGGAAGTGATAATGGGGCAGATTTCTGGGCTCCAACGCTCGGTGGAGGATTCCGATAAGCACCTGGAAACACAGGTGTTAATTAGGTCATCAACAGCACGTACAGTACCGTGGTATACCGAATGGACGAAGTATCGATCGGATGAATGAAGCTTTCATGGAATGATGATATAACATCATGAGCAGTCACTCTGCTAAGACAAGGAATCAAGGCTGATTGCTCATGATGCTATGCTATCTAATTATCAAAGATTTAGCAGGAATAAATATGTAATGTGCTGTATATTACTAGTTTAGTAGTTAATTAATAGGGTTTTTCTTAAGAGTGCATGGCCTCTTTGTAGTGTTACTACTCTGATCTCTTTCTAATCCGAGATTAGTTTGTTGGGGTTTCCTATCCTTCATCGATCTATCTGTATTTTAATACAATTGCTTTGTTGTATATGTAAACTCTACTAGTAATTCAAATGTTAAGGTTAACTACTTATCTGTGTCATAGACTCATAGAGTTCAATGAATCACCACTGGTGCATGGGGAGGTTCAGGATTTTTCCTTCGGATGTTGTGCATCGCGCTTCTATAAACACATGTGAACTCCATGCACGTATAGTTTCTAATGCTTAGACATAAATGTAGGTAACACTTGCGTATCCGTATTGCTGGTATGTGCTCATAACCGGAGAATTTCATATCTGTGGCTGCTTAAAGCAACAGAACACTGTATGATAAGGTTTTATCGACTGGAAGCATATTTTAAACCTCTTTGAGTAACTTCGTCAACTGATCAAAAAAAAAAAAAAAAAACTACGGTAACTACAGACTACAGTAATTTTTTGGTATATAAAAGAGAGGCTATAATTTTTGGGAGTCGGGACTATATACTTAAAGTGTCCATCTAAGAGTGTCATGATCCTCACTCATGCTTTAAATGAGGACATCACATCAGTCATGACTCATGATGACAACAACCGTGAGAATCGCCTCCCGGGTTAGGCCCATGTGGAAGGAATCACAATTGGGCTTAAAGTACACAAACCGACGAACACGATAGTGAAGAAGAAATCAATTTCTACAACTTAGTCATGTTGACCTATAAGAGTCGACACAAGTGAACTGAAAAACAAGAATTCAGCCAGCAATATGCCCATGGAGAGTCTTTTGAGCTTTTAGTATTTTGGACTTCTCCATGTTTGAAAAGAAAGGATTGCAAAATACTCCTGCATACGTCGCAAAAGCGACCCATCATTAAGTTATTCCTGTAAAACAAAAAATAATGCAAAGGAACCGGATTTTTGGAAATAGGTTGTGTCCATGATCCGGGTGATGCTCCCATGATTTTCTTAGTGGTTCTTGTGCATTTTAGTACCAAAAAATTAACTGAAGGTTTCATTCATTCACTAGGTTTTGCTAGAACTAGTTATTTGCGGGCTTTTCAATGTCTATCCATTTTTATGCTTTGAATTCACAGAAATTGTGTTAAGACACACATATGTCAGTTGTGACACTAAGCAACCAAAACTTCATTGTTTTCCATAAAAACAAAAATAAAACACTTTCATTTCATGTAATTATAATGATAAATTCGTATGTCCACTTACATTTCTGACTAGCCACCTACATATATCCTATCAGAATATGTTTAGATTTCTACTATTTGACAAGGGAATCATCGGAGTAATTATTATTTGGTGAAAAGAATATAATATTAACATGATGTTTAAGAGATACATTTCATTGAAGAGGCGGATAACAACTAAAATGTTGGGGAAACTAATCAAAATATGTAAGCATTGTTGGTAAGTGTCAAGAGTTTATATTAGTGAAGCTTGCTTAAATCGTATTCCAAAGATCGGAAAATGGGCATTTGTCCAAATATTTTAAAACCCGATTTAAATGGGGAGTAAAAATTAGTATGGGTGAAATGGACAAAAAAAATTAGCAAGGATGAAACCGGATTCATCCCGACTTAAACTTAAAAAATAGCAAGGATGAAAACCTGGATGCATCCACATGTAAATTAAAAAAAAATATTTGAAAATAGGTAGGATGAAACCGTTTACATCCCCGCTATTTTTGTATTTTTGTCCATTTAAACAAAGATCAAAATCTAGATGTTTTTTTCATCCGGGATTTGATGATTTTGGTCTTTTAACCAATTTTGTGTTCCCAAAGATTGGGTAAGTGTTGCCGAGTTTAAATCAGTTCAAGTTGAACATGGTCATTTGGTTATTTTGAAACAATTCAGTTTTGGTATCATTGTTAATGTTTTGGTATATTTTTAAAATAATAAACAACAACGCTTTTCCCAGAGAAAATCTCAAAAACAAAACGTTATTGGGAAACAAACTAATCTACATATTTCGTGTGCACTGCTAGATGGTTTGTTGGTTCCTGTCATTAGTTAAAAGAGATTTTCTCCTATTGATAATAGGCTTTCTGGGTTCGGCGAGGAGATGTCAAAACTCATATAAGATAAAACACTTTCTTGTTTCATACATGTGATTTGATACTATCCCAGTGAACTGGTACCCCGATAGCAGCCATGTGATTTTCTCTATGAGAGATGTGGGACTATACATCTAAGTGGTGTGTTCAACCATGAACCATGGCAATCCGGCCGAGGGACTGGGAACACTCTAGGATAGGGCCCATAAATGTCAACTGGGCTTGAGTTATAGTGCATCAAGTCAGTGCTACACTGAAGAACACTTTCTCGGACGACTACGAAATTAATAGGACAGAGTTAAGTCATGGTGAAGACAAGTGGACTTTATTCATATAGTTTATTCACACCTTTTTCAACCAAAAATTATCTTTGTAATGTGTTATTAATATTCATAGAACAAGATATTTTTTTTTTTTTTTGATGTAAAGACGAAATTTATTAACTAGCAAATATAGTACAAAAGATTTGCAATTTCGTTTTTATCGAGAACATTGGACATAATGCTAGTAATTTTGAGCTGTTGTTGTATCTTCATGGATAAATGTTGTAGACCTTTTATCCTTGCTTCCTTGGCCATTTTGTCTCCTTCTTGAATTGTATTTTCGACTAGTATACTTTACCTTAGCCTGCGGGAGTTCTTGAAGGGTTTCTTTTACTTCTTGCAAAGTTTTCTATGGTCCATAGGGAGCTTGTGTTGACCTCGTTGATATTGTCTGCCAAGGGTTTGCAATCGATTACGATGGTTACACTAGATAACACATTTTCCTTTAGCCACATAGTCGCCTTGAGTAAAGCTCTTGCTTCGCATGGAAAGCCGAGGTGGCTTTTTCCGATCCAAATTGAAATGTGCATGATGGTGTGTTGGTCAACTGAGTATAATATGTGCGCATATCCCATTGATAAGTCGTCTTCTTTGAAAGAGGCATCTACAAAAATTATCCAGTCAGTCTTTATGGTTGACCATTTGGTATTGATCGGCAATGTTTTGTTAGCTTCCGGTCCTTTGGTAGTAGAAATTTCCGGAATAGATTGCAAGAAACTGTTGATTTGGGTTATTAGTTGCGTTGGACTTGGGATTGTCTCCTCAAAACCACCGAGCATCTCAGTATTTCCACATGAACCATAAAATAGTTGCAATTTTCCCCTTATATTATTTAGGTTTGGGTTTTGGATCCACCTTTTAACCCAAGTTGTGATTGAAATTGTATTTTACGTGGGTATTAGATGACCTAAAGAGAAGTCGAACCAAATGGCTCGGAAAATGGGCATGTTCCAAACAGTGAATCTCCGTTTCCGAGCTTGCATATTACACATTTGACAAAAGTTGTGATTTCGGATTGTGTGCCCCCAATCTCGATGAAGTGGGTAATGCTTTCCCGTATAGCTTCCACACAAAAACATGACTTTATCCTCGGAATTGCTTGTATTCTCCGTGATATTTTTCCAGGGGAAATCAAGAAGTGTTATGTCTTCTTCTTTTGTTTGATTTGCTAGGAAATTATAAATGTTTTTGGCTGAGAAAAGACCAGATTGGTGATGCAACCATTTTATATTATCTTCTTCATCTCTTTTTGGAGAAATGGCTTGGATTTTTTCCTCACTGAAATGAGTAGGTGTTTAATTTTCGTTGTCCCACTTGTTCTCTTCTCGTAATTAAAGCTTGTACCTTTGTTGGGATTATATCCTGAGTCAATCATGGTTGTGGAACTATTTCCTCACTTGGAATCCATCTATCTTCCCAAATCTTTATTGATTCTCCATTTTTCACTTGCCGATAAAGTTTCCTTTGATTAGTTCCATCCTTTTCGGATACTTGTCCAAATCCACGATAGGTTTGAAATTTTTGATTTTTCCAAAGGGTTAGAGTGAGGAAAATATTTTGCTTTGAGAATTTTTGCCCATAGTTGCTCCTTTTCTAGTATTAATCTGCTGGCTAGTTTTGTGAGAAGGGCAATATTGAATTGGTGTGGGTTTTTTATACCTAAGCCCCCTTGCACAATGGGTTTGCAAATATATTTCCAAGCCCTAATGAAACCTCCTTGCCGTTTTTGTTTATCTTTGTTCCACCAGAAGTTTCTTTGTATTTTGTCTAACTTGTTTAAAGTTTTCTTTGGAAGAGCAAGAACTTGCATCTGGTACGTTGGAAAAGCTTGGAGAATAGATTTTATCAGAACTGTCCGTCCCGCTTGAGAGAGGAGTTTCGATTTCCAACCTTGTAGGGCTGAGTAATATTTCTGAAGAAGAGGCTCAAAGTTTGCTTTCCTATTTTTATCGAAGAATAGGGGCGTCCCAAGATATCTATCATTTTTTGTCATTATGGGAACTTTTAGGATTCTGGCTAATATTTTTCCATGTTTTGGGTGAATTTTTGGGTGAAATATACACTTGATTTTTGTAGATTCACCAATTGACTGTTATATCACCAAAAAGAGAGGATTTCCAATAGATTCTTTGTTTCCCCTAGATCGGCTCTTGTGAAGAGAAAGCAATCGTCGTCGAAGAACAGTGGGAAATGTTCGAGCTCCTTTATTGATCTTAAAACCGATATTTTCTCTCGGAAACCGCTTTTGTCTAGCAAAATTCTGGATAGAATTTCCATGCAGATTAGAAATAAATAAAGGCGAGAGCGGGTCTCCTTGTCTTAATCCTCTAGAGGTTCTAAACTTTGAGCCAGGAGAGCCATTGAGAAGAATAGAGAAAGAAGTGGTAGAAATGCATTGAAAGATTAGGCCCGCCCACTTTTCGTCAAACCCCAAACCGAGAAGAGATTTTTCTAAGAAATTCCACTCCACTCTATCGAAGGCCTTAGATAGATCTAGCTTGAGCTAGATGCCCTTTTTTTCTTTTTGAGGTTTTCATTGAGTGGATGAGCTCATGGGCGATGATAATGTTGTTTATGATTTGTCTACCTGAAAGAAAAGCGATTGGTTTGGTGAGATAATTTTATTGAGGATGGGTTTTAATCGCTTGCAAGAATTTTGAAATGAGTTTGTAAATGGTGTTACTTAGGCTTATTGGTCTAAAATCGATGGAGTTTGAGGAATTGAAATTTTTGGAATAAGGGTTATGAAAGAGTGGTTCAATTCCTCATCAAGAATCCGTTTTAAAGAACTCTTGGGCAAGTTTATTATATCCGCCCGAAGACTTCCCGGTTGGATTTAAAGAATCTCAGTTGAAAACCATCCGCCCTAAGGCTCCCCATTGGTTCATATTGGAGAGAGTTAGCCGATTTCATTTTTTGAGGGAATTTTTGAAGCGATAAATTTTCTTCTTCCGATACGCACGGTTCTATGATGCTAGACAGGTCAAAATTATTAATGATTTTTTGGGATGAGCCAATTTGGGAAAAATGATTGATTAGAAGAGAATATATTTGATCTCTGTCGGATAGCCATAAGCCGTAAGGTTCTCTAAGAGTGTTTATGGAGTTGATTCTTTTCCTATTGGAGGCAAAGTGGCATGAAAATATTCTCAGTATTTCGTCATATTCTTTAAAAATTTATCTCTTGACAGCTGGTGGTAGAAGTCATTTTTGATCTGGTACCATTTACCTAATTCCCCTTGGAGTTGCTTTAGCTTATCTATATCTTTGGCAATTTTCCCGGATCTATGGATATTCTCAATTTGATTGTTTAAATTTCTGATATTTTTATGTATGTTACCAAAAATATCCGAGTTCCACCGGGCAAGATCTGAGGATAATAGTTGGAGTTTGAGGGTAAAATTGTTATTTGTTGAGAAGGTGGAGAGAGATTCCTCAGAATCTTTAACTACTTCGGTTAAGCTAGGATGTAATAGCCAGGACCTGATACATCTAAAAGGCTTTTGGAGTTTTAATTTTTCTGGTTTTGTATCTAGGAGAATAGGTGTATGATCAGATCCAACTCTAGGTAAGTGCTTAACTTTTGTATCCGGAAATACCTGGGTTCCAAAGACAGAATTCAATGCTCACAATTCTTTCGCAGATGTTTGCATCTCCTTTTCTATTGTTTGACCAGTGAAGGGAGCACCTTCAAATCCCGCATCTTGTAAGCCCAATGTGTTTATAATCAGTAGTATATTTTGCTTGTTACTTGAGCCCCTTGTTTCCCCCTTGTTTTTCTTCCGGATCAAGGATAATGTTTAAATCGCCAATCGAGTCCAGGGGGTTTATCCACTTGTTGAACCAAATTTGAAATATAATTCCATTGTTCACTTTTTCCTTCTTGTCCATTTGCACCATAGACAAATGTGATGAAAGATTTTTGTCATCGATAATTACTTCAAAATGGCAAACATTAAATTGTGCAGATATGAATTTCATTTCTATGTTATTGTGCCAGGCTATTGCTAACCCTTTCGCTAATCCCACGTAAGGAATGATAAACCAGTCAGAGAATTTGGATTTTTTGAAGAAAAATTCCATGCGGGGCAGTTGGGCTTTTGTCTCCGCCAGGAAAATTATATCTGGGTTGAAAGTTTGGCAAATGTAAGAGAGGTGGTCTTTTGTGATTGGAGTACCTATGCCCTGGACATTCCAGGAAAGAAGTTTCATGTTGTCCAAATAGCACTGGAGATTTTAAGATACAAAAATAAGTGAGTAGGGGAGAGAGCTGTAAGTAAGAAAAATCAAAAAGGAAGATGAGAAAAACGAGATTAAAGGAGATGAAAGCAAGAGAATTCCAAACTTAAGGATTATACTAGGGATCGATAGAAACAAGCAAAGTATTGGGAATAAAAATTACCGGGAGAAACCAAATTAAAGCAGGATTACAAAGAGTGCGAAGCATGAGACATACACCGAAAGGGAAAATACGTGATGATATAGAGGATATAAAAACAGAAATATGACAAGTAATTAAAGCAGGGATACAAAGCAATAGATATAACTAACACTAGGAAGCGGGATTACAAACACCAATTTACGCACACAAGGAGTAAAGCATAAATAAAGGGAAAAACTAATAAACTACAAAGAAAAAACACAAATAGAAAAGCAAAGCAGAAAAGAGACAGATTTCACAAAAAAACCAAAAATGATAGACATAGGTTCTAATCTAGTTACGCACTATGGGTCACATATGTTTCTGGCAAATTATGGGGGTCATATTGGCTTAGCCAAGTTTGGCAATTCCTTTGCCTTTGCCTTGGGGTCCAAAGGTACTTGTGAGCCACTGCAACCTTCACCACTAAACCACCGATGCGGATGACCTTGGATGTATTTGGATTATCTTGTATTTCAATGACATGGATGTCTCTCGGGAGCTTGAGCACAGTGCCGGTGGCTTGTTGTTCGTCGAGCTCATTTATCTTGAGTTTTTGAAACGGTAGAGGGTGTCCTTAAATGGAAGAAAGATTGCATAAGTTGCCAATTTCTACCGTATTCCGAGTCAAGACCTTGTGGCATTGAGCAGTAGCCGATCCCTTCCAAAAACCAAATTCAAAATTCAGAGTGTTCCTGTGCTTTGTCCCTTTTGTGAACAAATTTCCACATGAAGGCATCACTTTTAACTCCATCGAGTAGGAATGTAAGGAGGAGCATGTGCATTAAGGTTTCCCTACCGACTTTGTTGTCCTCGAATCTCACTTGGCGGAATATCTCTACACTTGCCTTGGCTTGCATGATCTACCTCAAACTCGTCTAAGATACTCGAGCAAGTGATCTCGAAGCGACTTGGTCTTCTTCAAAGATTCTCTTCTTCAATGTCGGGTAGACTATCTTCATCAAAACCCCATCCAATCATGCTTTGCATATTTTGCCGAGCCCGATTCTCAAATTCTCTTGTTCTCTTTGCTTTGCTCATCAATGTTTTGCATGGCTTCCATAACAAAGATCATCTGCCTCGGCTTGTTGTTCTTCCACTTGTTGATGGTAAGCCACAAACGGTCACGATTATCTATCTTATGCCCAATGATTTCTGAAGCCACAGGTTGTTTGGGAAATGGTGGAATTGGAAGTTTATTTCATTTGTAAATCCCATCTCATTCTCGTTACATAACAACACCGTTTAGTCTTTGCCCAATCTTATGTTAGCTCTGATGGTGATAGAGTAGCAACCATTTGCTTTTCTCACAGGGTAAGAGAAGGAAAGGATTTCTGATAGGTGTAGAATACACCGTATTTACTATATAGTAGTTTATGCTTTCTTTGCTATTTTTTCGTGTAAATTATGTATTTTACGCTTGTTTTGAGTTTTGTAGCTACTTTGGAGTCGCACGGAGGAAAAGAAGAAAAATCACCTAATTTGAGCCAAAAGGGCAAAAAGGTCATTTCACGGGCGAGCACTATCTGGAGCCCAGTCAATGTTAAGGGGCATCTCTGTTTTGGAGGGTTTTTAAAGACAGACTAGCTGTGGTTAAGGGGCTGCCATCTGGCTAGCCCTTATCAGAAGTAACCATTTATATAAGCACCCAATCTGTGGGTGTAGTTAATAGTGGGTGCAAATAGCCGCCCCACATCTAAAACCTAAATTGGGTTCGTTATCTTCATTACAGAACACCTGAAATCAAGAAAAGAACAGCTACTGCTGCTATCAAGAACAGATCGAGAAACTCGATCGAGAAAGAGGAAGAGAAGCGCTGTGAGATTGAGAGATGAATTAACAGAGTGGGTGTGATTATGTGACAGATGCGGGTGTTGAATTGCTAACGATAAGTGTAAAAATAGATCGAAGAATCAGGGTATGAGGTTCGGTGGATGTATCTGTTGCTATGAAGAAAGGGGATCTGAAAATGATGAAAGAGAGATGGGGTTTGGACCTAGTCGATTAATGAAAGAGTTTTTGGTGCTGAATTTGTGTTTAAATTGATTAAGGAAATGAAGAAGAACAACGGGTTTTGAGCAGAGTGAGATTGTTCTCGAGTTCGAGCAGATCGAGGATTGAAATCGGTGTTAGCTGAGATAAAGAATTAGTGAAGCTGCTATTGTGATTAGAGACAGTCTTTGAGATTGACTCGCCATCGATTGATGAAGACCGGGTGTTGGTATAATTCGAGAGATAAGCTTAAAATGGGATCTCGTGAGATTGAAATCAAAGCAACTTATAGCCGATGTGTGCAATGAAGTGTTAGTGCTGCTCAAAGGGATTTGATAACGACCGAGAATTGGTGATGTCAGTGAAGTTGAGTTTCAAGTGCAAGTAAGCTAGTGAGGCTAGAAAATGGGTATTGCACTTTGTGGAGTTTAGGTCGATTCGGCAAAGTGAGAAAGAAGGTGGACTAGGAGGTGCTCGTTATAATGGGTCCAGGGAATTGATGGTGGCTCATGAAGATTGTTACTAGTTCTCGTGTTGGTGGAATCGCAGGTGCAGGCGTTGAAGATGCAACGCAGTTTCACCGGGTGTGTGCGCAGCCAAGGAGTGCTAGGAATGTGCGGAGGTTGCTTGCCGGAGGAAATGGAGCCGATGTTCGGCTTGGCCTAGGAATGAAGTAATGGCAAAGGCCGGGGTGTTGATGCTTTACTGGTGGTGCTTGCTGTGGCAGGGAATCAATTGAGTTTGGCCGGAATGAGCAAGAGCCGAAGTTATTAATGCGCTGACAATGGAGCTGGAGTGAAAGATTGAATGGAAGCCATGGTTCTGGTGCAAATTGGTTATGGAGCTGCAGGTGATAGGCTCCGTGGATGCAATGTAACATAGAGATGAATCTGAGATTCAGGCCGGTATAACTCGAGATTGAGTCTGCTTAATGTGATAGAGAGGCATGCTAGGCAGCATTTGTGGTGCTGGAGCTTGGAGGCCGCAATGAGCTGAAATGAACATGAGATGCGGGGTGCAAAGATGAGAAGTGTTGCTTCTTACAGGGTAGAAAAAGGGCACCAGAATTAGATGAATGTGTTAGGCTCTTAACAGTGAAGAAATGCCCGAATTTGGCAACTACGTGCAAATCCAAAGAAACAAATAGAACTCCTACTGGTTTTCCGCCCGACGAGTTGGCTCAAATATTCGACCGATCCGTGTTCGGCCCAACTCACTCCAAAGAAGATCGAGTCACCCGATCAAGACACCGACTCATAGCCGACTCACTATCCGACTTGACCCGATTGACCAATTTGACGACCGTTAAGTTTGACCTTGACCGTTAGTCCTAACCGAGGACCGACGAATATTCCTCAATATTCTCTCGACGACAAAATTTTCAGGTGGTCGGCCGTGGCGACGTTTTTCCCGCCAAATTCCGCCATAATCCCAGCTTTTTCCCCGAGCAAAATTCCGAACTTTCTATGGACCTCTCTCATGGGTATGAAGACTTGGGCTAGGAATTGGATGGAGAATTGGACTCAAATTTGGAAAGAGAAGGTGGAAGAGTTGAGAAAAGCTTGATTTGGAAATTGAATTGCAAAAGGAAAAGGATTCTAATCCTTAGAAGATTTGGAGAATATTGAAGCTTATAAATAGAGAAGTTTTACACCTCTCTCTACACATCTCTCTACACATCTTTACACACACAATTCTTTTCTTTTCTTATTCTTTGTGTGAACTTTTTAACATGAGTAGTTAATTTTATTGATTGAGGATGAATTCCTAGTTGTTAAACATATGATTTGAGTTTTTGTTTTAATTCTATCTTGAAGTTTTCACATGATTATCGTTTGTTTTTACTAATAGGAGTGATCTTAAAGACATTCATGATTGATTGATAGATTGTTTAGAATGCATGCTAAATTGATTTGTTAATTTAATCTAAAGCTAGTGAAAGTTAGAGATAAGTAATCGTTTCTTGACTCTTTACATAAGTAGCAAACACGAGACCTTGCGAGGGATTCCGTGGAGCAATTGTGTGTAGAAACAACGCTAGAAAGTGAACCAAGCGAACCGAGTTTAACTACTAGTACTAAACCTAAATTCATAAATCTTAATGCATTCTGGGAATTACATCTTGTAAGCGGACCTCAAGGTGGTTCTTTTGAATAGAATCTCGATAACTAAGCTTGACCTGTTACTCGCTGAAATTAGGGATTTTGGGGCTAGCTAAGCGGACCTCGCTATCCTACGGTTGGTGATAATTTGTGACTAATAACAAGTGGAAAAGAACATAACTTTAATCATTGTTTCGTAACGAAGAAGGATTCCTTGATCTCGTCTCTTTATTGCTTTCAACTTTATTTTTTAATTGTTTTGTTTATTTTCTTTTGCTTTTACACCCCCTTTCGTGACAACTTTTACAACTAGAATCTCGTGCTCCTCGTGGATCGACCTTGACTACCCTATATTACTTGTTAATTAGGTAGTAAAGTATTAATTAATTTGTTGTGGTTACGACACGCATCAAATTTTGGCGCCGTTGCCGGGAGCAAAATGGATGATTTTAGTTGTTTTTATTTTTCTTTTTGCTTTATTCTTGCTTTGTTGGATTCTATTCCGTATCTAACTTAAGTTTTTGAATCTTATTTCAGTGCCATGTATGGTGGACGAGAGCAAGCATATTACAACAATCAATACGGTTTTCAACCTCAACATTATGACAACTTCCAACCATCCTTAGGATACAATCAAAACCAATATTTTGGCTATGATAAATTTCCTACGAACCTTATGGATATTCTCATACATATCAACAACCTTATGACGGGTATGTAAGTGGACAATCACATGGATGGAAGGATAGTTATGCATCTAACAATTTGTTTTCTAGTAATGTGCGACAGAGAATTTGGAATATACTCCTCTTCATCGTGTTTTTCCTTCACTTTTTCCAAAAGAGGAGATGCCGCCTAAAACTCTATCAACGGTGGTAAGCGTGTGAACGTCGAGAAACTTGCACGTAAATTATACAAATTGGAAGATGATGGAGACTCGGAAGAGCTTGTCGCAGGATTAGTAGGACTATTCATATGGAACTTAAACGACGGGATAAAGGTTATGAAACCGATGAAGATTCTTATTATGGTGAGTCCTAAAAGGAAGATGATTGTGTTGAAAAGGACCAACCTTTGAGACTTTTGATGACGATAGTGTAGATTACTCAAGCCTTGATCTTAATAATGATCAATCACCTATTCAAAAGGAAGAGCTTGAGGAAGATGCATTTATTGCTTGGCAAAACTTTCTTAAGGAAAGATGGGAGTCCGCGGAAGTGTATGAATGTTCCGACAATGAGGAAGTTATTCCAACTCCGGGATCATAATAACGATCCTTCACCTATTCAAAAGGAGGAGATTGGGTGTGACTTACCTATTGTTGTAAACGGTGTAACACCCGCACAAGAAGATTTTACAATCTATACCGATGAAATTCATTTTTGTGAATGGCCCGATTCCGATGATGAGAATGTTGAAGAGATGATTATAGAGGATGAAACCACATTCATTGATTTTGTGGAAGACCCAATTGAACTTGCTAATGATTTTATGATGCCGAGACTTTGGTTAAGGTAGAAAACGACGAAGAATGGTTGCAAGGTTTAATAGAGGACCACGATATACAAGAGGTAAGTAATTCAATTGAATTTTTTAAGGATGAAGAGGATTCTATAATACAAGAATTTGTGAAAGGTTTGTCTAACCCTTTGCCTATTGATTCTTCTCCTTTACCTCTTATTGGTTTGAATGTATGTGCTTCAAAGTATTTTTTGGATGATTTTGTTTCTAGATATCCACCATTGGAAACACTTGATGCTAACACTATGCAGGTTTGCCAAGAGGAATACATGGAAGTTCCCAAATTCTATGTTCTTTATACACTTCCGAGTGTGGACGAGAATAAGTGTGGGGAAATTTCTATCGAGCGATAATTTCACTATTGTTTTCCTTGTGCTAATATTTGTATGGAGTTATTGTTTGAAAAACAGGTATTATGGGTGGATCCTCAAATTTTCCGATTGTTAGTATATGGGGAATGAATCTTGCAAGAGCCAAGTCGGGGTCAGCGACTTTAAAACAAGCGCTTAATGGGAGGCAACCCATCGGTTTTGTATTTTTATCTTTTTGCTTTTTGTTATTTCTTTTTCTTGTTTCTTATCATGTTAAAATTTCCCACCTTGACTTTACTAGAGGATTCAATTACATTGAGGACAATGTAAGGTTTAAGTGTGGGGAGTGGTTAAGCATGTTTTTAAAACAAAATTACAAAAAAATGAAAAAATTTAAAAAAAAAAAAAAAAAGTTTTACATAAAAATTCCAACTTTTAAAGATTTTAGAGTCACTAGCATACTTCTAGGTATGTTTACATAGAGATTTTGACCGACATAATTGAACTTGGAAATGTTAGAGAACTACATTCGGATTTCTTGTTTGTTAGAGTGTTAAATAATGGATTTAATCATGCCGGTGATGCGAATTTGGTGCAGGGAGAAATGCGTTATTAGAGTTGCTTTGATCAATCATTAGTGGAGACTACCCGTATTCATATCATGTGAGGCACCGACCAGAAATTTTCCATCTACTAAAGAGCGTCTTTGAGTGTGTGTCACCGTAAGTAAATTCCAGGTAGAATGGTGAGCTACCCAACCTCCCACCAATAAAAGCACTACTCTTTGATCTCTTGAGTGCTAATTTTGTCAATCATGAGGGTGACGTCCATGGATGAAAGCTTCCTTCTTGTAGTTCGATTTGCAGTTAGCACCATTCTCTCTCTCGACAACAACGGATCCATAGAAACACATTCATCATCAACAAGGAGCGACATCAAAATCTACAAGGAAAGTTGGAAAAGTTTAAGGTTTACAAGCAACGGAACGAGAAAAAGAGCAAATTTCAAATTCAAGTAAAGCAACATACAAATGAGCGGATTTTTACATATATGTTGAAGACTTACACTACAATGAGGTAATTTTATATTCAAGTATGAAGACTTATTCATGAAAGCGAAGAAAATTAAAAGGTGAGAATTTTTTGAAGTTTATGATTTCAAGACGATACAAGTTGTGAAGAATCAAGCGGTAAAATACTTCTCCCACGGCCATGGTTTATTTTTGTATTTAATTTCTCTTGTTTTAAAAAAAAAAAAAAAAAAAAAAAAAAGAAAGAAAAAAAAGAAAAGAAAAGGAAAGAAAAACAAAAAGAGAAATATTTGTTTTGTTATGAGCCGTGGGGAAGGAAAATCTATAAGAAAGTTTCAAGCGACAAGGATTTCAAGGTAAAAGAGTTATAAATTGTTAAGGATTTATGAAATTCAAGGGTTTATCATCAATAGTTGAAACCGAAGACGAGACCATGAAGATAAAGATAAGGAGCGGAAGACGTTTCTATTGGATGCCGTGAGAGTGGTGTTTTCATAATTGGCAATCGGATGTGAAGGTAAGTAAGTAATCTCATCCTCGATAAAATGGTTGATTTCCTTTCTTAGAGATCGTCAGAAAAAAAATGGTTTTTCAAAATATTAAAAGATGTGGGTTTTTAAAAATATTTCTAAGTTATCCTTCCCACCATTCAACGTGTCGCAGAATTCTCTCTTCATTCCTACCCGCACACATGTGAGAACCATAAAAGTCAGTCTTTTTGAGTGCAATTATCATAAAATCTTATTTGGTGAGGCGTAAGTCGAGGCGAAATGCTTATTGATCGTTTCTCAAACACGCATTCTCTCATTATGGTGTGGTTATTTCTCACTCAACAATTAAGAATGAGAATATGTTCTTTTGGTATTTCTAACTTCTTATTACTAGCATGCGAAATTCTATGTCCTCATAACTCTTTGGATGCTTGTGACGCTTGAACGCTTTGAAGTTGTGAGTTTTTAGTTTGATTTGCTCGAGGACTAGCAAAGTCTAAGTGTGGGGGAATTTGATAGGTGTAGAATACACCGTATTTACTATATAGTAGTTTATGCTTTCTTTGCTATTTTTTCGTGTAAATTATGTATTTTACGCTTGTTTTGAGTTTTGTAGCTACTTTGGAGTCGCACGGAGGAAAAGAAGAAGAAACCACCTAATTTGAGCCAAAAGGGCAAAAAGGTCATTTCACGGGCGAGCACTATCTGGAGCCCAAATCAATGTTAAGGGGCATCTCTGTTTTGGAGGGTTTTAAAGACGGACTTTTGTGGTTAAGGGGCTGCCATCCGGCTAGCCCCCATCGATAACCATTTATATAAGCACCCAATCAGGGGTGTAGTTAATAGTGGGTGCAAATAGCCGCCCCACATCTAAAACCTAAATTGGGTTCGTTATCTTCATTACAGAACACCTGAAATCAAGAAAAGAACAGCTACTGCTGCTATCAAGAACAGATCGAGAAACTCGATCGAGAAAGAGGAAGAGAAGCGCTGTGAGATTGAGAGATGAATTAACAGAGGGGTGTGATTATGTGACATGATCTGCGGGTGTTGAATTGCTAACGATAAGTGTAAAAATAGATCAAGAATCGGGGTATGAGGTTCTGTGGATGTATCTCGTTGCTATGAAGAAAGGGGATCTGAAAATGATGAAAGAGAGATGGGGTTTGGACCTAGTCGATTAATGAAAGAGTTTTTGGTGCTGAATTTGTGTTTAAATTGATTAAGGAAATGAAGAAGAACAACGGGTTTTGAGCAGAGTGAGATTGTTCTCGAGTTCGAGCAGATCGAGGATTGAAATCGGTGTTAGCTGAGATAAAGAATTAGTGAAGCTGCTATTGTGATTAGAGACAGGTCTTTGAAATTGACTCTGCCATCGATTGATGAAGACTGGGTGTTGGTATAATTCAGAGAGATAAGCTTAAAATGGGATCTGTGAGATTGAAATCAAAGCAACTTATAGCTACAGTGCAATGAAGTGTTAGTGTCTTGCTCAAAGGGATTTGATAACGACCGAGAATTGGTGATGCCGGTGAAGTTGAGTTTCGGTGCAAGTAAGCTAGTGAGGCTAGAAAATGGGTATTGCAAACAGTGGAGTTTAGGTCGGCTTCCGCGGTGAGAAAGAAGGTGGACTAGGAGGTGCTTGTTATAATGGGTCCAGTGGAATTGATGGTGGCTCGATGAAGATTGTTACTAGTTACTGTGTTGGTGGAATCGCAGTGCGAGGCTCGTTGAAGATGCAGCCAGCTGATTCACCGGGTGTGTGCGTAGCCAAGGAGTGCTAGGGAATGTCTTGGTCTTGCCGTGGAGGAAATGGAGCTGATGTTCGTCTTTGGCCTAGGGAATGAAGTAATGGCAAGGGGCGGCTGGGGTGTTGATGCTTCTTTTGGTGGTGCTTGTCAAAGGGCAAAAGACAGAAGCAGGGAATCAATTGAGTTTGGCTGGAATGAGCAAGAGCTGAAGTTATTAATGCGGCGACAATGGAGCTGGAGCAAAGATTGAATGGAAGCCATGGTTCGTGCAAATTGGTTATGGAGCTGGCAGTGATAGGCCCGGTGGATGCAATGTAACATAGAGATGAATCTCGAGATTCAGCCGGTATAATCGAGATTGAGCCAACTGCTTTGTTAATGTGATAGAGAGGCATGCTAGGCAGCGTTTGTGGTCTTTGAGCTTGGAGGCTGCAATGGTGAAATGAACATGAGATGCAGTGCAAAGATGAGAAGTGTTGCTTACATTACGGGGTAGAAAAAGGGCACGAATTAGATGAATGTGTTAGGCTCTTTAACAGTGAAGAAATGCCCGATTTGGCCCGTGCAAATCCAGAAACAAATAGAACTCCGGCTGGTTTTACGCTCCGACGAGTTGGCCGATGATTCTTACCGATCCGGCTTCGGTCCAACTCACTCGAAGACGAGTCGACGATCAAGACACCGACTCATAGCCGACTCACTCATCCGACTTGACCCGATTGGTAATCGAGACCGTTAAGTTTGACCTTTGACTGATTATCCTAACGGAGACCGCATTTAATATTAAAGTCGAATATTCTCGACGACAAAATTTTCAAAGCATCCGAAGCGGCGGCGTTTTCCGGCCAAATTCGCCATAATCCCGATTTTCGATGCGAGCAAAATTCCAGAATTTTCTATGGACCTCTCTCATGGGTATGAAGACTTGGGCTAGGAATTGGATGGAGAATTGGACTCAAATTTGGAAAGAGAAGGTGGAAGAGTTGAGAAAAGCTTGATTTGGAAATTGAATTGCAAAAGGAAAAGGATTCTAATCCTTAGAAGATTTGGAGAATATTGAAGCTTATAAATAGAGAAGTTTTACACCTCTCTCTACACATCTCTCTACACATCTTTACACACATTCTTTTCTTTTCTTATTCTTTGTGTGAACTTTTAACATGAGTAGTTAATTTTATTGATTGAGGATGAATTCCTAGTTTTTAAACATATGATTTGAGTTTTTGTTTTAATTCTATCTTGAAGTTTTTCACATGATTATCGTTTGTTTTTACTAATAGGAGTGATCTTAAAGACATTCATGATTGATTGATAGATTGTTTAGGTGCAACTAAATTGATTTGTTAATTTAATCTAAAGCTAGTGAAAGTTAGGGGATAAGTAATCGTTTTTGACTCTTTACATAAGTAGCAAACACGAGACCTTGCGGAGGGATTCCGTGGAGCAATTGTGTGCGTAGAAACAACGCTAGAAAAGTGAACCAAGCGAACCGAGTTTAACTACTAGTACTAAACCTAAATTCATAAATCTTAATGCGTTAGGGAATTACATCTTGTAAGCCGACCTCAAGGTGGTTCTTTTTGAATAGAATCGATAGCCTGCGGACTGTTACTCGGTGAAATTAGGATTTTGGGGCCAGCTGTTTTAATTCGCTATCCTACGATTTGGTGATAATTTGTGACTAATAACAAGTGGAAAAGAACATAACTTTAATCATTGTTTCGTAACGAAGAAGGATTCACTTGATCTCGTCTCTTTTATTGCTTTGACTTTATTTTTTAATTGTTTTGTTTATTTTCTTTTGCTTTTTACACCCTTTTGACAATTTTTACAACTAGAATCTCGTGCTCCTCGTGGGATCGACCTTGACTACCCTATATTACTTGTTAATTAGGTAGTAAAGTATTAATTAATTTGATTGCACCATGCACACGCATCATGCCGGTACTCTCCAC
>JAJJWW010006648.1:0-36325 GCA_023531295.1 Papaver armeniacum | reverse complement strand
AAGAGAGAGGTTTCACTTAGACGAATTTGAAGTTAGAAAGTATGTCATTTAGATTGTTAGACAGAATGACATAAATGGAAAAAAATCATAAAGGTCACTACTTTTTCTTGTTTCCTTAATTAAGAATTGTGCAAATATAAAAATTATACTTATTCAAGAACAGAAGGAGTAATAAAGATGTTCATTCCATGACTAATTCAAAGATTTTAGATGATGTCGATGAATGCATTATTTCATGCACAACGACAATCAATTTGACATGCATCAAATATTGTTTCATATGGTTGGTCATCGATTAATTGACTGTATTACAAAATAGTGAACCTTAAGCTACGCATTGGAGATAGAGTTTCTTCCATCGTTTTAATATCTATCAAATGAATTATGGACTAAACTAGTGAATATATATGTACCCAAATCTTGTAAGATTTTTTTTTTTTTTTTTTTTTTATTTTAATTTTAATTTTAATTTTGAAGGTTACAAAAAGAAAAAATAAACCAACAAACAAAGAAAATTACAGGTCTAAAGAATACTCATCCAGCAGACGAGCAATACAAGAAGGAGGAGATGATAACCACTTGGTAAAAATGTGGTTATTAATAGCAAATGCAGCTAAGGAATGAGCCACTTCATTGGCTTCCTTTTTGATAAAACTAAATTCCACATAACTAAACTGAATTAAATACTCCCTGATTCTAGAGATATAGTTGTTAATACGCCAAGGGAAGATAGTATGGTTGTACCTCAGGATATTAATCACAGAAAGTGAGTCTCCTTCAAGAATAATATGTATAAAACCACTACTTATGGCTAGCTCAACACCGATAAGAGCGCCATGAGCCTCAGCTTCAATAGGCGATATATACTCTAATTCATAAGTCTGACACTCTCTAAACCCAGCATTTCTATCACGAGCAATAGCTGCACAGGAGAAACCTCTATTCCCTGTTGCACCATCAAAATTGATTTTAATCTCGGATAGAGGGGGAGGGGACCATCTTACCTTTTGAGCCTCCAGCAGGTTCTGTTCAGCAGGTATAGCATTCATATCTTGCAAGCTCAGGTCTATATTATACCAGTATAAGGTGCCTCAAAGTATAGCCTGTATATTAATCTTACCCTTGTTGAAAACAATATCGTTCGTAGTATTCCATAGAATCCAGAAAAGGCAAGCACCCATCTTTAATCTATCATGATTACCACCTTCCGCCATCCAAATCTCAATAAGCTCTTTAACTGACATATTAGGGTTCTCTCTGGTTCGAAGACTTAGAGGTGAAGCAAATAACACAACTTGGGTGACCCGACAGTATAGAAATAGATGATCTACAGTCTTCACAACTTGATTACACAACTTACATTCAGGGTTAATACCATTTATAATCTTCATCAGTCTACTACCCAAAGCCAAACCATTGTTTAAAAGTCTCCATATAAATAAATGGATTTTTGGTGGAAGAGTCTTTATCAACCAAAACTTTTTCCAAAACCTAGTGTTGGTGCTACTACTAGATGAACAAGGTAAGCTATCTTGTAGAGTTTTTAGAAAGGATTTAGTTGAGAAAGTACCATTAGGGTAGTGAATCCACAAAAGCTTATCCTTCACCTGCTCCACTTGCTCATTTGGTATATAAATATCCAAGATTTTCCTTACTTCATTAGGAGTGAAGAGCTGTAAGAAATTTTTCATATACTATATATACTTAATATACATGTATGACCGTGAATAACATGTATTTTGAGTGTATGACTATTTGTAAATTTTATATAAATTTAGCGTATGAGTATATATATCGAGAAGCGCATAAAGAAAAAAATAATCAAGAACTGCACTTTTACTATAAAAAACAAGTTAAAGTTTGAGTCGGAAGATACTGCCAAACTTGGTGCTTCAACTTGATCTATATACTTAGAATTATATGTGATTGGTTTAGGCATATGGTAATCCGTTTAAGCCAACAAATACCTCCAACTTAGGTGCTTTCTCTCGAGCAACACTGATTCTCTTTGATAACAAAATCTGCAAGTGTTACTGGTTTCGATACCCAAGTTTGATCACCTTACGACAAGCAATATGGTAGGGAAATATTTCATTGAAAATCCTAAATTGTAGAGAAAATTTAATGGGCGTAAAGCAAGTCCTATTGGGATTTCTTATAAGTATTGTCGGGTTTCGAATACCTAATTTCGTACATATAGGGAAAATTCTTGATTTTCCTAATCTCAATTGTGGTGGTTCTTCTTACCCCATAAAAACTCAAACCCCGTTTTTACCACCTTTGATCTTGATCGATGTTCTAGGTCGAATTTTGTTGCGATATTAAAATGGTTTGTACTTTGAATAACCATGATATGTTTTTTTTTCAATTTTGGATTTTATCCACGAACGAATCATAAGTTAGTAATAATTTTTCATTTTAATGTTTAAAATCCAGTTTTGTTTGATATTCTTCAAATTCCTGATATTAGGTTGACTAACACAAGTTATTTTATATTGGCGATGAATAAATTGAATTTGTGCCCTGACCCTGCATCAATATTGTCTCCATTTAGTCATTCCGGTTATCCAGGAATGTGGAATTTTCATCGAACACCTTTGTGGTTAATCAACAACGACTTCTCAGAAGGTCACCCATTTATGGAATATATGTGTACAAAAAAATTTCAACTCTGAAACCAATTGTGTTGAAAAGGCATCGATGTTAGTTTAAGGCATATCATTACGTATACTTCTTTCGGACAACTATTATTGAATACACGGTAACTCAATCTCACCCCTTTAGATTGGAACCGACCCCAACTCCAAAATATACTAGCCAAGAACGCGACTATTTCACTATCCATCGTGACTGAAGCTAAAATCAGGGCTTTTCACTGGGCGAGTTTTAGGTCTTTGTCTGGTATACATTTGGATGATGTAATAGTTAGATGGAATGAGCTCTTTTTCGAGCCTCCATGATTTTGTCTTTTTGATTTTTTGGATGGTTTGTATTTTTCTAATCCTTTTGTGCTTTGGGTGTCTTTCTTGGTGTTTGTATATATTCTTTTAGGACTTGATAAATTTTTACTAGATTTTGCAACATTTTAATATAATCTTTTTAGTAGGAAATACCAATAGGTCCTAGAAATAATATATTAGAGAGAGTTTGGTCCAGTTGACCTAGTCAACTGTCTGTTTAGTCCTTTTTCAAAATATATATTTCAGTTTGGTCCTAGAAATTATGGTTTGGTCCTAGGGTGACGTCATGGATGATGTAATTGTCAGTTTGTAGTGGCAGAAATACCCTTTTGGGACCACATAAATACAAAAAATCAGTAGAAAATATCTCATTCTCAGATTTACTTTCTCTCTCCTCTTTATTTTCAGATCTAGTTTCTCTCCTCTCCATTTTTTTTCTTTTTCTGCTGCTGCAAAGAAACAATGAGGATTTGTGTTTTTTTTTCTAGGGTTTTGATTTTCAGAGATGATGAATACAATTTGCAGAGATAATGAAGATGATGAATCATATAAAGATGATGAAAACGACGAAGATGAAGATATTGTTGGAGACGACGAACTCTGTTTTTGAAGATGTTGTTGTTGTTTTCATGATGAAGACGATGGTGTTTTGAAGATTCTGCTACGGTGTATGATGAAGAAGAAAAAAACGATGAAGAAAACTAATATAATCTTGAATCTTCATCTCGGATTTCTGTTCTTGATTTTTTTTCGTCTTCTTCATCGTTTTGATGTTTGTTGCTCGTGATGAAGATAAAGATGATGATCTTTTGTTTGCTGCTCGTGTTGAAGATCTTGATTTTTTGATGTTTTTCGTGTTGATGATGATCTTTGTTTGCTGCCCATGTTTAAAGATGAAGTTCTGCTGCTGTTGAAGATGAAGACGATGAAGTTCATCGAACGTAATGAACTCAAATCATCTACTTAGTTTTGGATAGGTTTTTATCAGGAGTTCATTTGACTAATGAACTCTAGTTTCATATAGGTTTTTATTAGGACACCACACCAAATTCCTGGATTCGTAACGGCTTATGGGCCGTTACGAATTTCCCGTTACAAATGGCCGTTACAAAAAATTCGTAACAGGATGAAGCCGTTACTAATTTTTTTAAAATTAGTAATAGGTCTAAGCCGTTACAAATTTTTTTTAGGCGTGCCAGTCACACGCTTGGTCACACTTGGGTCGTAACACCTTTAGAATGTGCTTGTGCCATTCACATGCGTGGCATTATGTTTCCACCCACGATGAGTTATACCAGAGGATATTTCCTCCCTTGTGTGTGCCATTCACATGCGTGCTTTTGAGGATATCTCAGCAGTTCGACAGATCGGGATTCATTTTGAGTTTTTTCTTCTCTCTTCTCTTCTGCTCTTTTCTTTCCTCTCCTCTCAGGCGATGAAACCCTAGTTTTATCACAGAAATCGTTGCTTGTTGATGAATGAATCTGTATAGATGATGAGGGTGATGGTGTAATTGTTGATGTACGAAGGAGAACCAGTAGGATTTGTAGGTTCTATGTGTGAGGTGATGAATCAGGGAGAGAGTTAGGGTTAGGTTTTGTTCTTGAGGTGAAGAAATCATGAAAGGATGATGGATCTGTTGAGAACCCCGATGATTTATGGTGGTGCTATTAAAATCAAATGTTAATTCAACTCAGCAAAAATGGTAAGTTGATTTAGGGTTTCTCAAATTAACTCTGAGTTGTGTGTAATTGATGTATAAATTGAATAATCTGTGAGGAGTTTGTTCTTGATTGAAGTATGGATGGATGTTTAGGGTTCATTTTTGGATTTCACAGGGAATTAGGGTTTACTCTTAGTTGAGTAATCAGATTCTTTTTTGAGTAATCAGATTCGTTTTTGTAAAAAATTAGTATTTTGTTTATTGATATGATTGTGTGTTTGTTTCATTGGATATTTATCAACTGTTGTTCTTCTTGTTGTTGTTGCAGATGAAGAGGGAAGATAATAAGAAACTAATGTTGCCTGCCAAAGGTATGATGGTGTCGAGGAGGAGGAACAGGAGAATGAGAATTTCAACAGTGTAATTAAGGCGAAGAGATGAGAGGAAAGGGGGAAATTTATGAGATTAAGGGTTTAGGATAAAAAACAGAAGGTGGAATCATTGGGTGGAGCGAGGAGAGAAAAAAGAAGAATTGTGCTAGTGGAAGTACAAGTAGAAGTGGATTTAGAAGTAAAAGTTGAAGAAGACCACCTCCACATTCTTCTTCTTGTTCTGCGGAATGGGTTTCTAAGGATGAGCGAAGAAAGATTTCTGTGGAGATATCAAAGAAGAACAAAGTGAGGACTTTTTCCATTTATATTTTGATTTAAAATTTACTGCCTTGTTTAGCTGTGATTTTCTTTTTTTGAGATTAATTATTTGTTGTCAATAAACAGAGGAAAGAAAAGGACTTCTTAAGGGATTTTTTTCTCATCTTCACCGATTTCCATTTGATGCGTCGGTCTTACTCAATTTCTCATTTGAAGTACAATTTAACGTGTTTGTAGCGATTGATGGTTGATCATTGTTGTAGTTTGCAAAACATGGAGATGAATTCAACCCAAATAAGGTACCAATAACGATTTTTTACTTTGTATGATCTATTTTTTCATGTTGTTTCATGCATCCCGTGATCATTTACATGATTCAACTGTGAATTTAAGGTACAAGTTTACACTTTCAGATTATTGTTGAATGATTTTTTTGTTGACTATAAGACCTCTCAGGGGCTTGCTTAAGAATAAGAAAGATGAATCTCATGATCTAGGTGTTTGTTAACTGAAATTGCATAAGTATTGCACACCAACTGTTTGAAAGCATATCCCAGTGACCAATGTTTTAACTCTCGATTGGTATGAGCTTGCGATGAATTTGCCCCTTTACCTAACTGATTCCAAAAGGATTTTTATATCCAAACAGAGGAGCAATGAGCCAAACACAACGATTTGAAGAAATGAATTATAATCCTACCTCCTATTTTTTTGTGAAGAACAAGGTAAGTCGATATGGATCTGTGATTTCTGAATTTGTGTTTTTAAATGTTTAAATTGATTCCCAATAATGGATTTTGGTTTCCTGAACAAATTGCAGAATCTCAGTTTGTTTCTAAATCAGCTGGGATTATAGGGTTCGATTGTGATGGTGGACATACATGATTATAAGATTGAAGGTAGGAGGTTACATAATCCCTAATGCAACTGTTGTACTTCATTTAGCTCTTAACCTCGCCATAACAGAAGAACCTAGATGAAGTTATCCAAGCTCACTCTATCTATTACAAGATCTTTTTCATTTTTGAGTTCAGGTTGAATCTTATCTTTCCAGTAAAAATTCACTACATGAATAAGCGGATACCACTGCTCTTCGATATGAAAATGGTAAGGTTGAATATGAAAATATAGCAATTAGAGAGGAATTCATAAAGATTCATATTTTGATTATCAAGAACTGAGATTGAGAATGCCAATTTATGAAGAAGATGTTTGTTTTTGATATTAAGTTTATAATGTGTTTAATGAGTTTACATGGTGTTGAATTAAGAAAGTGACTCTTTTTTCTAGTATATATTCATTCTGATGTAATCTTAGGTTAGCTAAATATGCGTTATGGAATATCTTTTACAGCTTCAGTTCAGCGTATGTGCTAAGTACATTGGAAGACTCATTTCTCGGCTTCCTTTGACCCAACTTATAACTCTTTATCTTTGGATCTTTCTGTTGGGAATTATGGTCATGGAGTGCATGGTGCCTCAACACTTTATCATAAAATTATAGTTCATATTTATCTTTTGTTTTAATGTTGAAGATGTATGCATAATTTTTTGCTTGATGTAACGAAGTAAAAGCATATTTATGCCAGATCCACAGTGACATAGTTGTCTTATTTAAATGGGTTCGGCTACTTCCCTGATATAGTTTTCTTATTTGTGTTAGCTGAGGTTCCGAAGAGAGTTGATTTTTTGTCGGTATCCAGAGGATTTTTGGATTTGCCGGAAAGGGCTAGGGTGTGATTACATATTATCAGATGGCTATGGAGGAGGCTGACAAGATGTTAGATATGGATTTCGACCCACAAATAAGACATACCCCCACGAGGTGCTAGCCAGACCATGCTATTTCATGTCACCTTTCCAATAGAGATACATGTCAGTCTATATGTTTATCAAGTTCCCTTATTTGGCGTAACTTTTAATTTAATCTGTGCGTAGAAACATTTTAGATACCGAGGTTCTTCACCTATCAGATTATATAAATGCTTCTAACCTAAATATATTTGTATGTATCTGCATATATAACAGCTTTAGTAGATCTACTTCTCTTCTATACCTAGAATTCTAAGACTATATATCAACCATGACATGACCTTCTCAGCGCCTAGCATAAAAATTTTATGTGAGATTTTTAAGTACATGTGAACAACGCAGACGGCCATGGCAATTTAGATCGCAGTCAATATATTGATTATTAATGCTATAGCAGAACTTCCTCCATTATGCACTATATGCACTTCATTTATTATTGCAAATACATCTAACTGTAATTTACTAATTAGTAATTTGATATAGATAATGACTCAACTTCAATTTCTATTATATTGTAAATTTTGGCATTGTGAAGAATAGGAGGTTTGTTATCTGCTACCAGCTTTTATTCGATTTTATAACTATGTTGTACTGGTTAACAAAGTTTTTTCTTTTATGCAGGCATCCCCGACATTTTGTTCATATTCTTCTCCCATCCGTTCCAGCAAACTCTGTTCTGTCATGATGTTGTGAACAACCAGCTTGTACAAGTGAGGGTGTTTGAACTTTGTTGTTGTTGCTGCTGTTAACTTGTTGGTCTGACTAAGATAGTGTTTGTAGACTGTTTTTCATTGAGCTTATCAAACTGATACAATTTTCAATCCTTGGCACCAGTTGGACGTAACTTTGTTTCTCTTTTTTGAATTGGCTCAGGTACCAACTCGTTTCCTCTAGGTGCTAAGACGTATTATTAGAGCAGGTTAGGCGAAGTTTTGCATATTTGAAAGCAAAAGACTAAGCAAGAGAAGGAAGAGACTGTTATGTGAGTTTTGTGCTTGGTTTGTTTTATGCTTATATGCTCTTAGTTGTATACAATAGTTGTATGTACTAGATATTTAAGATATTAGAATTCACTTGGTTGTTATGAATTGAATGAATGTGATTATGAATTGAATGAATGTTCTTTTGCATAGATTGAAGAAATTGTTGTTGAGTGTGGTCATGAATGTATTGAATTTATAATTCCGGCAGAAAAATTACTGTCGGTCAGCCTTGACCTGGTCAAGGTTGACCGGCAGTAATTTTTTTGTTGTTACAAAAAAGTTCGTAACGGCTCTAAGCTGTTACAACAGCTCTGTTGCAAAAAAAATTTGTAACGGCCCTGAGCTGTTACCACGTGGCAAATTCGTAACGGCTCAAACTTGTTACGAGGGCCGTTACAAAAAAAATTCGTAACGGCCACAAAGCCGTTACAAAAAAATGTAACACCCACTTTTGCAACAGGCGAGGGCCGTTACAACCCGTTTTAGTAACGGCCTGGTTCTGTTTCTAATCCCAGAATTTGGTGTAGTGGGAGTTCATTTGACGAATGAACTCTGGTTTCATATAGGTTTTTATTAGGAATTCATTCTTTCGAATGAACTCTGTTTTCATATAGGCAGAACGCGTAATTGGGGGATATGGAAACTAATTGGGGGATATGAATTACTTCCCCCAACCCATGATTTCGGCTAAGGGGTGACCATTGGTTATGAAAATACTAAAATACCCTTCCCACAAAATAAAAATCAAAAACTTAAAATCAAAAAACAAAATCATATCCCCCATTTCCATCTCCACTTCTTATTAATCTTATTTAGGGGTGGAGCTTTGAAACCCAAATATTTCCCATTCCCTTTCAAATTCTAAACTCTCCCCACTCTATATCAAATTCTCTTCTCTTCACTTTGGAAACCAATTTTTTTTTATTCTAAGTGATGAAGATCATCTTGAAAGTGATGAAGACCATGCCGGAATTGATGAAGACCATGCCGGTACCATGTTCCGGCATGGTCTTCATCACTTCCGTTTTGAATTTTTTCTGGTATTAATCAGTCCACTGCCGGCATGGTAAGTTGATATGAAGACAATGCCGGAAAACAATACCGGATAGTGGCAAACAATTTATTTTGGACACCAGAGAATGCTTGCGCTTAATTATGCCGACACAAAATAAAAAATAAAAAAAAATCATAAGGTGTAAAAACAGGAGCGTCACCCCTATAATATTAATACAATTCTTAGAGAATGATAACTCAAAAATCATGCGCCATAATCCATAATCTATCCCGGCTTGATTGGGGTATACCCAATTTGTTCCCATCCAAGGTAGTGTGTTAAGGGGTGTCTGAAAGATGTGAAAAGACCAAATTACCCTTGTTATCAATACCCTGCCGACTGAAACTTGGTTTTGAAAATTTCAAAACCAATTCACCCTGTGAGGTTCATCTGTGATGAAATCGAAAATCAAAACAAAACTAAAAAAAAAAAAAAGTGGCTACGGGATTTGAGATTGGGTATGATTTTGAACCCGATCTCAAACCGAGTACAAATTCATACGCAATCTCAAATCCCGTATGATCTAAGTCGGCAAGGTATTTTTTTGGTGATCTTGCCGACTAGTATCAGTCGGCAGGGTATTTTTTTTGTCGACCTTGTCGACTTTTCAATTCTGAAATTAGCATTTACAGGGTCGACACGATATTCATCCTTACACCTTGCCGACTATAGTTTAGTCGACAGGTTATGAAATTAACACCTTGCCGACTAATCATACATTTGTAACACCTTTCTTTGTATGTCAACAATCCTATAGTCGGCAAGGTATTTTTTGTTGACCTTGCCGACTATAAGGTAGCCGGCAAGGTAAAAAATCAATAAGATGCCGACTAGTGAAACATTTACAATGATCTGTGTGTCAAAAATAATAAAGTCGGCATCTTCTTCATTCATCGACCTTGCCGGCCAAAGCTAGTCGGCATTTTCTTCATTCGTGGACCTTGCCGGCCAAATTTAGTCGGCATTGTCTTCATTCGTCGACCCTGCCGACTTTTCATAATTTCAGAACTGAAAGTGTTGATTTCTTCTTTAATTTTGAGTATGATTTCATACATCAGCTTTGCAATCCCCTTTTTAGAAGTGTTTGGGTAATATGTTTTCATTTCCGTTGCAAAAAAAATTCTCAAAACAAATTTTTTTCATCAAAAATCTTCCCACATGAGTTCAATTAAAAACAAAATTTCATAACTTAAATTCATAAGTTTTAATCTACTTAATTAATTCATCTAAACTCAATTAATTAACCTAATCAGAATTTTTAATTTTAATTAAACAAGGGTATATTAGCCATTTTGAAAACGGCCTATTTTACTTCTAAATGTCTTGGGTTTTGTCTCATTAGTTATACCCTAATTAATATGGGTATACCCAATCAAGGCACGTAATCTATGGGTGAGGAGAATGGTTTTCATTTGCATTCGATCAAGACTTCGTTGAAAAATGTGTAAAAGTTTTTGTTGACCTTTTAGATTCAGAGAGAAGCTTTCCAGATTATGTGGTGCAGAGTTAATGACAGTAAACTGTGCATGGTTGTATTACAAGTAAGAATCTCTCTCTCTCTCCCTCTGGATGATTTCATTTTAAATTAAAGATCTAAAGAGAAAAGGGAGATCGTCTTCATGCACAAAAGGTAGTAACAAAGTCCATATCAGTGTTCCATTTGTAACTATTTCTTCATGATTACATTTTGCATTGATTGATAAAAAGAAGAAAAAAGCTATCTTTCTTGCGGTATATTAGTAGCTCTTCATAAGTTAACCTCTCTTCCATCTATTCTAGTGCTTCAATCTTGGGTTCCTCAAAAGATATATTCCATTTAGAGGTATTTTCAGCTCTTGGTTCTGTAATCTTTTCTTTGTCTGTTTAATAGTATCTTGTTTGGATATGGTTCTTAGCAGCTCCATTTCAGTTAACTTATAGTAGAGTTTGTTGATATTTGCTTCACATGGTTATGACTTGTCTCCGCAGATTATACAAAATGAAGGGCTTAGTCTTTTATTTGTCTTTTTCGATGATTTATTCTTTAGGTTATTCAATCAGTCTCAGTGTTTTGTGTTCCAATCGTCAAGCTTGGATTGGTTTTGTGTAACTCCCATGGGTTATTTTCAAATCAAGACCTAATGTTTTATTATCGCCCGGTCTTATTCGTAGTAACTTCAGAGAATATTAGATCAAGTTCTGTGATATTATATATCGAAAGAAGACATGTCTCTAATGTCTTGCATTCCAACTCTTGTACTATCACCATCTTAGATCTTAGATGGTAATATACGTTTTTGGTTTTGGTGATGAAGGTTTATAATCAGTGGAGGTCGATGCATGCAAGAGCTGATTTCCTACTTTCATCGATGTGTTGAGAAAGGATGATAAAGCCAAACCAGCTGCTGATATGGTTTGTACAACTGATGATCTACTGGAATGGAAAGATTTCCCTAAAGGCCTTAGAATTCTTCTCCTGGATGAAGATATCCACTCCGCTGCCGAGATAAAACTAAAGCTTGAACAAATGGATTATATCGGTTAGAAGCACACCTCTGATTCCTATACTAGTTGGTTGTTTTTGTTTTAAAGTTTCTTTTAAGGATAAGAAAAATAGCATTACAAGTGAACTAGCTGCCGCTGAGATGAAAACGTGATGCATGAGTACGGTTCATATGCCTTCCGTGTATAGCATTATGAATGAATTTATGACTTCCTGCTTTGTTGATCATTAGTAAACAACTTATTAGAATCAATTAATGCATTAGTGCAAATACGGTAAGTCTAGACGGATCTACTTGTCAAATTATCTCAAGCAATGAGTTCACCATTAAAGCTTGAAATTCTTGATAACCATTTTGTTTCTCATTATCTCATACATACTATCATTATCAAATCTTTTGTGTTCACAGTGTCTGCATTCTGCGACGAAAATCAGGCCATGGAAGCACTTTCAAACAAATGTGAGAGCTATCATGTTGCTATTGTCGAGGTAATTTACACAAGCAAAATACATAGATACATCATCATACATAAACACATTATACACTGGGAGTATGTACTTTCTCACGTCTTACAAAACTAGAATATATATATATATATATATATATATATATATATATTTTTTTTTTTTTTTGAAGCTTAGAAAAAGAATAAAGGTGTATAGAAAAAAACTAAATATTTTATTTTGCTCAAGTATCTCAGCAAAATAAAATAAAAAATCAATCATATTTTAAAAGTCCCATTGAGTGATAGTATTTAAGCAGCATTTTCTGTATAGGTGAGCACAGGTAATTACCTCGGGAGTTTCAAGTTTCTAGAGAATGTGAAGGACTTGCCCGTCATTAGTAAGTGTTAATGCCTCTCGGTTATGGACCTTCGTAAAGTATACTGCAGTTTAAACCATTCCTCCCTTTGCTTCAATTTTTAATTTGATTTACTAATTGAAGGTTAGATATATGTATTAATGTAGACTTAAAAAACTGTTGGTGCAGTGATTTCAAGCACTCATTGTATAAGTACAACTATGAAATGCATTGCGGTGAGTTTCTTTAATTACTCGGGATCTAACACAACATAAATGTTTAGAAACTAATTAAGCTCTCCGAATTCTAATAGTTTCTCCGAATTCTAATAGTTCACAGTGTTTCAAATTTTCAGCTTGGTGCAGCTGAGTTTCTTCAAAAGCCACTATCAGAAGAAAAACTAAGAAACATATGGCAGCATGTTGTTCATAAGGTTCGTTTCAGCAGTCCCAATGATGGTTTCTTAAGTAAACATTGAATCGGATCAATTTGATTTTCTTACTCTGATATGCTATAATATTATATCTACATGAAGCAAATATGCCAAGATTTCTAATTATATTTTGAGCTGGTAACTGCTGAACAGGCCTTCAATGCAGGGGAACATTCTCTCTCAAAAATGTTGAACCCCACAAAAGAAACCTTACCTCCCGTTCTTCAACTTGCTGTAGAGAAAGACGAAAGAAAGGTTCAGACATTGTTGGTAGAAATAGAGGATTTAACCAGAAGGCATGAGCTCCATCATGACCAGTCAACCGCCAGCGATAAATTTCCTGCACCATCAACTCCACAGTTGAAGCAATCTGGAAGATTATTAGGAGAGAGCGAGTGCCAAGAACAGCCAAATTGCCCCGTAGAGAAAGATCCAATGGACCATGACGGGGATGCAAAATCTGTCGAAAATTCATGCAATATTTCAATAGAAAATATTACAGCTAAGGTAGATAGTTCATCAATGCTCGTTAATGATTCGATCAAAGAAGAAGGTTCAACTAGTGGTTCCAAGTCCCCAAACCACTTACGTCCTGGACAAAAAAGTAAAGACAGCATAATAAACTCCAAGGTAGAGGCAGGAAATCCAAAGAAGGCTTCTACTTCACATCAAAATTCGTATGTTACCAGAGCTAGTAGAAAGAAGATGAAGGTACGTACTTATCCCCTAGTTCATATATATGATCTCATTGCCTTATAATTGTTTTAGTTAGATTTATAATTGATCAAAAAATTGTAATTGTCAAACTTCTATGTGCACTCTATGATTATTATTATTTTGTGTTTAGGTGGACTGGACACAAGATTTGCATAAGCGGTTTGTGAAGGCAGTTGAGCAACTAGGCGTCGACCAAGCAATCCCTTCCCGTATTCTTGAGTTGATGAAAGTTGAAGGATTGACTCGACACAATGTAGCAAGTCACCTTCAAGTTAGTAAGATATTTCTTTTTATGTTTGAATTCTGGAGGGAGCTGTGAAATCTCTGGTTTTGTTCTGTTGTTTTGTCACTGTCATTCTTCATATAAATACAACTATAAAAGTTTTCAGTCGATACTGATCAATTCAATGTGATACAATGTGTTTATGTAGAAGTATAGATTGAACAGAAGACACATTTTGCCCAAGGAAGAAGATAGGAGATGGCACCATCCAAAAGACAACAGACGTTCCACACCGAGGAGCAATTATCAGCAACACAAACCCATCATGGCATACCCTTCTTATCCTCCTTCAAGTCATCCAATCTGTCATGTGTGGGGGCATCCTAGTAGTCACTTACCTCCTCCTACAGCTCAAACGTGGGGTCATCCTAGCTTTCCCACGTGGCAGACTCCCGAAAATTGGCAATGGAAAACATTTCCTGGGGTAAACTTCTTGCGCATGACCTTTATATTATTATTTTTTTTTCTTTTGAAGCAGGTATAATTATTCATCATGTTGCAAAACTTCAACCAGAAGGGATGTTTTACGAGTATGATATGAATATTTCATGTTTCAGATGCATGTGGATGCATGGGGTTGTCCTGTGATGCCACCATCTCAAAATCCTAATTTTACCATTCCTCAAGTAAGTATGCATGTCCATGTATGAATGCATGTAGTTTGATGATAGTATATATATATATATATATATATATATATATATATCATTAACGAATTTGTTGGATGACCAGATGCAGAACAATGCCTCAGCAGGTTATCAAAGTTTACTAGACACTACATTTGAAGATAGCAGCAGAATGACTATGATTGAATCTAATCAACTGGTAAACCACATCTTCAAATCTGTACCTAGTGTTCGGCTTTAGTAACACTGCAGGCTGACACAATATAGGCCCACATAAACATAGATCGTTGCTTTTATTTTCATTCTAAAATCAAGTCCTTTAGGTTTTCTGTCAATCTAGTTAGTACGTTCTTTTTCTTCTTTCGTGCTAAACCATTTTATTTGCGTAGTACAATAATTTTGCTTAGAGGGAAAAAGATTAAATACCTTCTTTCGTGCTAAACCATTTTATTTGAGGAGTACAATAATTTTGCTTAGAGGGAAAAAGATTAAATAATTTTGCTTACTTAGATGTGCATGCACATGCGACTCTAACTTAATAATTGTTACATTGTATTTTACACAGGCGGAGGAAGTAATTGACAAAGCTGTGAAAGAAGCAGTAGATATGCCATGGCTACCTTTGCCATTAGGTCTGAAACCTCCATCAACAGAGAGTGTTCTTTTCGAGCTACAAAGACAGGGCATCTCCATCATTCCTCCTCAAAACCCTAACACGACTTGGCAGTGATAGGACACCCACGTGAAGTTTTATAGTGATCTTATCCATCGCGTGTAGACAAGATTAGAGTACAGTAGATTATCTACCGTTGAGGATGAGCCATGTATATGCTTTTTCAACCAGATTTGAAACTTGTGGTTCTTAATAAATGGTCATATGGGCCCACTGGTTCGATCAGAAATTCAGTTTTGTCGCTTTCATGTTTGAGATGTTGAGGGATGAGGTTGGATGGACCTAATGCTGTTTGTCCGGGAATCGAAAAATTCTGTACGTGGAGTTGGCTTGAAGAGAGAAAAACACTGTAGGAATAAGCAGGACTGCTTGAAAGTTATCCCGCACTTATTTTTCTCACTTTTCCAAGTAGACTTTGTGAACAGCATTTCGGTGTTGATCTATTTTCTCTAGTCTAGTTGCTCACTGGATTGTAATTGGAAATTGAATGCGTTCCAGTTTGAGCAGTGCTATCCCGCGCTGTCGTTCGGGAGAGCTTCATAAGGTAGCGGGTTTAAAACTCTTGGATGAAACACATCCATGTTTTCAGCGGTTGAGATGAGTGTATAGCTGGATTATAAAATTTGCAAATATGTCCTCCCCTTTAATTTTACAGTCCTTGTAGATTTTCATGTTTTAGTCACAAGACCTTTTTACTGAGAAGATCTAAAATATTGTTTTACCACCACCATTAACTCCATTTTCATCTTTCTTCCCCATCATACCGATCCAACAACAGTAATAGTAGCATTCTTTTTTTTGGAACATCTCCTACTTCAGCAATTTTTATTGGCCGACCGACAGGAGGGCCCGAAGGGAGGGAGTCCCTTTTATGGTCCCTTTTATGTAAATGGAAACCTCACATAAATTTGCAATTACATAAAAAGATTTTGATAGTGTGCACTTGATAATACTAAAATATCCCTCCTCTTTAGTCCAATTATTATAACTCCTTATGTATCCTATTTTTAAGGGTATAATTGTCAACCAAACATTAATATAACATATCTAAAAATCCGTGCATTGGAATTTCACAAATTTTATCTCGTTGGAAAGGTTATAAAAAAATTTACGCAATGAGTACAAACAACAATATCAAATTTAGAGTTTTTACGAAAAATTCGGAAGTATTTATCATTTTAGGCGCAATGAGTTTTTTTTCCTTTTTAGTTATAGGTAATATGTGACTGTAATATGTAATAAAAATAATTTTTTAAATTTCGGAAAACGCTAATTATTACTAAATGCCGTTACTAATTTTTTGATTTTGGAATCAACAGCCCATTTTGAACTTATTTTATGCTAATTTACATGCTTAGAGCAACTGCAGTGTTGCGATCAAAACCAAAGACTAAAGAGCAAAAAAAAGACCAAATTTTGGGTTTAGTAGGTGTTCAAACACTACGGGGGAAGGAGTAAAATTGGTGGGGCGCAACTTTAAGTTGCGCCCCATTATTATTATTTTTTTTATTTTTTATTTTTTTATTCAGGCGTAACTCTTAGTTGCGCCCCAATTTTTTTTTTTTTTGTCTTTTATCGTCAGGCGGAGTTATAAATTACGCATGTTCGGAAGTTACGCCCGACTAAAACCAAACTAAAGACTATATTTGGTCTGGTTTTTAGTTTTAGTCTGGTCTTTGATCTTTACTCCCTCTCTACTGCGTCTGCTGTTTGATCTTTACTCTGGTTTTTAGTCTCCCACTGTGAATGCTCTTAGAACCTCAAAATCCAATCAAAAAGGCTTAAAAATTTTGGGCGACCTTCGGCCGCTTAGCCTATTCAAAGTTATCGCCTTAAATATGTAGATGCGTATCCCCTAAACTAAAAATTTAAGTTTTTTTTTTCTGACTTGGTAACCCATAAAAGGCCCCATTTTTTAACTTCGCCTAGAGCACTCCAAAACGGTAAGACGGCCTTGCCATGATGCAAACCACCCACAAAGGATACATAATACTTTATGTAGCCATATTTTGGTTTATGCATCTAACTAATAAAACAATGTACTCCCTCCGTTTCAGGAAAAGTGATACTTTCACTTTAAGCATAGTTTTCGAAAATTCACATTATGCAAACCACCACAAAGGATGCATAACACATTATGCAGCCATATTTTGGTTTATGCATCGACTAATTTATCGTTTCAGGAAAAGTGATACTTTCACTCCGTTTCAACAAAAGAGACACTTTCATTCCGTTTCAGGAAAAGTGATACTTTCACCTTTTCAATTTCCCCCTGTTTCAGGAAAAGTGATACTTTCACTTTATCAATTTGGCCTATTATTAGGCAAAAATGAAACTATGAAAATATCGCTTTTCTTAGAATGGAGGTAGTATGTACCTACCTGGCGGAAATTGTTATTTTTTTTCGTTTTTCTTCGATCGGCCCTCCCCACCGTGGCAGCGGTGTTCTAGTTATCATCTCCGCAAATCAATCAAACAAACGAAAATCCCCCAAATTAATTCATATATCTATAATAAATCAAATTAATAAATTCAATCAATTGGGAACTTAATTAATCAACTAAGCACACATATTTTTCCATTGTGGAAAATCGTCAAAGGAGGTGCAATAAATCTGGTGTTGAATTCTCAGAAGGAAAAAAAGTCATTAGAAAACTGTAGTATCAGAATATCGCAACACCAGTATCCTTGCGAAATTGTTAAAAAGTACACTGCGAGATTGGTAGTAAAAATGACGCAACAGATGATGACAGCCTAAACACGAGAAAGATGTGAAGACCTAGCGAGATTTAGGAGTGTTGCGAGATTCAACATTCGTACACTGGCGAGAGTGTCGCAAGCTAGATCCGAAAATAAAGGACAACTTAGCTGTCATCCACTATGTAATGTCCTATATAAAGACCCGAATTAGGCTTAAGAAAGGGAGAGATCTTTTTAGAGTGGAGGGAAAGTTTTGAGGAGAGAGAAAGTCGAGAGCGATAGTTGTATTCTTGATTTCATTTCCCCTTTGTAAAATTCTTAAACTCAATTAATAAAAGTGTGATTGTTGATCTTAAAGATGTGTTGAATGTTATGAATTCTTGTGAGGGATGTATTGTAGGATTTCCTGCAATCACATAATGGCGCTAGAAACAGGGATTGAAGATTGATATTGTGATTTGAAAGAATTTGGAGTAATAGGAAAGGAATTTCATATAATTTTCAACAACTTGTCAAGATTGAAAAATGGCTAGAAGAAGACATGCATCAAAATAACCAACAACTGTTAGAAGGAGTAGGAGACTTGCTGGAAAAGGGAGAGATGAAATGGAGGAATCTTCAAGAGTGAACACGAGAAACGATGGAGAAAATCAAGTTCAACCGCCAATTCAACGTACACCGATACAAAATAGAACTGTGGATTATGATAGGGTGAGTGTACATACTTGGCGATCAAATTCTCGGATGAAATGGGAGAAGAGCAGCAATTAGGAAGCAATGGACGAGAGGAGAGAGACCAAGAGGTAATTGGGGGAATAATTCATGGAAATGAAGAGATTGCATCATTAGAGGCATTAAGGCAAAGGATACATGAAGAAAGGCGATTAGAAGCAGAAGAGCGTGCAAATCTGACAAGGCAAATCATGAGTTAAGGATGGAAAACATGAGATTACAAAGTAGAAGGTCAAGAAGCATTACAAGATCAAGTTCAAGATCAGTTAGAAAAGAAATGAGACGAAATTCGCCTGTAGAAAATGCTAATGAAGAAACTCGAGAGGAAGTACGAAATCCAGATGAAGAAGGTTGCGAAAGAAGAGAAGTAATGGAAGATCGTTATATCCAACATGGTGAAATTCTCCAAAATGATAGAAATCAGGGAAATAGACGACGTCAGAGACAAAATAATCAAGATGGCGAAGAGAATCAGGAAGAGGAAGGAGAATATTACATGGGAGAGAAATTCAAAGAAATCGACAAATAATTGAAGATGAAATCGAAAGATATTACACTGAACAAGCACGTCTAGCTTGCGAGAGGGAAAGACTGAGAGCTGAGGTGGAAGAACAAGAGTTACAAGAGGCAATTCGCTAGAACAATCATGATAATCGAGAGAGAAGGCGTGAACAAAATCGCAATAATGATAATATCAATGAAGAATATGATAGAGTACAAAGGAGAGCTGAAAGGCGGCAAAGAAGAGATAATGAGAAATATAACGGTGTGCGAATTCATGAAAGGAATGAAAGAGAAGATCGCAGAGAGAGGCGAGAAGAAAACGATAAACAAGAAAATGAAAACAGATATGAACGCAAAAGAAGAGAGGCGGAGTTAAAAAGACCAATGGATCCAAATTCTGGTGTAAATGAACAAATTTTGAGAGAATTAGCGGAAATGAGAGGGATGTTAAATAACAAAAGAGAAGGAAGAAGGAGACAACTGGATGAAGCTATAGAAGAAGCTGCGAAAACCCCATTCACACAAGAAGTAAATTAGGAGGAATACCCCCAAAGTGCAATTTACCTGCGTTAAATTGCATTTTTGATGGCACCACTTGTGCGGTACAACACATCAAAGCTTATGTGAGATGTATGCTGCAATGGGAAAACCATGATGCTGTATTGTGCAAATATTTTGCATCAAGTTTAACAGGAGAGGCCTTGAAATGGTTTGAAGGTTTTCCAAAAGAACACTATAACATCTTTCAATTATTTGCAAGCTACATTTTTAGGGGCGTATATTAGTAACAATTCC
Source organism: Papaver armeniacum (assembly GCA_023531295.1). NCBI lineage: Eukaryota > Viridiplantae > Streptophyta > Magnoliopsida > Ranunculales > Papaveraceae > Papaver > Papaver armeniacum. Next base: position 16,457 of record JAJJWW010006648.1, on the reverse strand, counting down.
TCGCGACCTGGCATTGAAGATGTATTTGGGTTAAAGCAAAGGGTTGGCGAAAGTCTGAAACATCTAACCATGAGATGGAAGACAATGTGTAGTGATATGGCTGGTCGTGTGGATGAGAGATACCTCATTCTATCATTCATCAACGCTATGTTCGCAACCAATCTGTTATACATTCAAATTTTCAGAGTTAAGAATACGATCACAATGATTGAGTTGCGAGAATTACAGGAGGAGTATATTGCTCTTGAGGAAAAGCAAAATGAGATGGAATCATACCCAGTTGCGAATACAAGTTCAAAAGCAGCGAATGCAAGTTTGTTACCTAAGTTGATAAATAAAGTGGCGAGCACTTCGCAAGGACAACAAGGGAGGATAATGGAAGATAGTCAGTAGAAACTAGTAGCTATGGGAAGTCGTGATCAAGAAGAATTCGAGAGAGAAAGAAACTTCTATAGCCGTGGTGGAAATAACAAAATTCAAAGACTTGATCAGCCATAAGAAACTTATGGAGGACAGAGGCAAAACCATCACAGAGGACGGGGAAGTCATAAGATAATATGGGAAGAAATCAAAATGCCACCACTAAATGCTAGTGTGGAGAAAATATGGGAAGCTATAATTTTGATGGAAAACATACATGCGCCATGGAACATGGGAAGTGAACCACCTCCAAGCGACAGAAGTCATGAATTTTGCTCTTATCACCATTTTCATGGACACTCAACAAATGATTACAGGAATATAAAAAGAATCATTCTCAGAATGATAGATCAAGGGAAACTAAATCATTTTCTAAAAAAACAAACTCAGTCTCAACCATTACCACCACCGCCAGAAATTCGCAGGGTAAATACAACAAAAGGAGGATAAACATTTGTAATAGAAGTTGGAGCAAAGGCGAAGAATTTGTTTTGTCACTCTATTGTACATTCGTACAAAACGATTGAAGACTTTCATGATAACACTCTCAGCAGGGTCTTCGCAAGAGATGCTGATGATAAAGAAATAATGAACATTGCGAAAGCATCGCCACTGAAAGAATGGCAAAAGAAGATTATTTCTTTCACCGCAGAAGAATTACCTGAGGATGGCAAGATGCACGATAATCCATTAGTGGTAAGGTTAGAGATTAACCCAAAACCTAGTGATGATGAAGATGATGAAGCTGAGAATACATGGGCAATCAACAGAATTTTAATCGATACTGGAAGTTCTGTGGATATTCTTTTTTATCATACTTATAAAACTATGGGTGGAAAAGATGAAGATCTAATACCTTCAACTTACAAGATCTATGGTTTTAATGGTACTCCCAATAAACCTAAAGGAGAAGTCAGCATGCGAATTCCACTGAAAGGATTGTCCTCTGAAATTCTGTTATGTGTAGTTGATGTGGAATCACCATACAACGCATTGATTGGACGACCTTGGTTACATGGGATTCTTGGTGTAGCATCGACTTTCCATCAGTGTATCAAGTTCTCTCATCCGAGTGGTATCGGCATAGTAAAAGGAGATTGGATTGAAGGAAAGAAATGTTATGAAATTGATATAGAATCTTGCGAAGAAAGAGCTGCGAAGAAGAAGAATTGGAAACACAATATCAAAGAAAAACAAAAAAGTGAAAGATTGATGGCAAATGCAATAGAACAGAGAGAAGAAGAAACGCTGCGAAGCCAATGCATGTTGAAGATAAGAAGCGGCGAACATTTCGCTGGGGTTTTAACAAATAAGAAAATAATAGAAAAATTCAAAAATGCAGAGAAGAAAATGATAATAATTTAGGTTCGAATTAGGAAGTAGCAAAAATCATCATGGAAGTAAGAGACTTAAAGAGTGAACGTACTTGTTGACTGCCAAAATAAAATTGGGAGGAGAAAGAAAAATGTATGGTTGATTCGTTGCAAAAAAAAAAAAAAAAAAAAAAAATTATGAAAAACAAAGATGAGATTGCGAAAGAGCAATCTGGTCCTGCTTGTGGCACCTCAGTTAAGACAATGAGCTTGTCAAAAATTCCTCTTGTACCCCCTTTCCTGAAAACCTTATAATCTTCATTGCCAGTTAACCTGATTTGATAGTAATTTCTTCCTTTTTTCCATAGAGAAATTTCAGCATTTCTTTATAATTCCCAGTTGTTATTGATGAATCTTGATATTTCTCTTGTTTCATATGATATTTTGCTGCAAAATCTCCCAATATAGACCCATTTCCAATCTATCTTCTTTTTTGGCAGGATGTTAGCCTTGTTGACAAAAACTTTTGGGAATAAGTCTTCTGGTATGTTTAAGGATGTGTTCATTTGTTTAACAAGGTTTTCACTACTTTCAGAGTTTTTGGTTCCCGAGGAAGAGGCCATGAGATTATATAGACTGGTTTTGTTATGAGGGTGTTTGTGAAAGAAGCATATATGGAGTATGGCTTTGGGTTTTAGTTGTGGTTGAAAGCTGTTTTGATCAGCTTTAATTTGAATTTTGAATTGAATTTTGGCATTTTGCAGATAGTACAATTTGTTTTTTTGTTGCAGCTGGTGATAATGAGGAGAGATGAACCCAGCATAGTCTGTGTTATAAGATGGTGACCAGGCATATGTCCAGGGTTGACAGCTAAGAGGAACCCATCCATTGTTGTTGAGGTTGGTGTTGCTTTGAAATACTAGCAATCTGAGGGAGCATAACCTGTAGAAGTTTGCTACACCAGTACCAATTCCATGATTCAAGTAATAAATGACAATGTAAAGAATAAGTTGAGCAAAATCGATGTCTAGTTTCTGATAGGCTCGAACTTTGGTCAAATTTTTATCCTTACAGGTCTTGGGTGTGGTGAAGGTGTACTCTAAGACGGGATAGTGACCGATGCTTTGTGTTAGCATAGTATTCCATTTGGTTTATTTTATATTTGGGTGGTTGAATTTGTGTGTGATATGTGGGGTGTTCATCCTATGATAGGTCAACCTAATAGACTTACTGAAGAAGATGATATAAGAGATGTACTTTAAGATTCTTGTATTTTTGGACTGCAGTGTATTATGAACGAAAGTAATGAGGGTTATGTAGCTTACCTGATTGGAACCAAATATTGTACCATACCTGTTACATGTGCATGTGTATTTGCAAGCCCATTGCTCCAACCTGTTGTGCGCCCTTCGGTGGTGATTTAGAGTCGGTATCTGCGGGTCGTTAGGCGGTTTCTGATCCGTGTGCCGGGTAGTCCGAACTGATCGACCAAATTTCAACTTGTTGCCAAGTGTCTGTTGCCGCCCCTGCATTACCAATAGTTTGGGCTTGCGTTCTATAGGTCTCTGCATGTGATGGCTAGGTATGGGGTTCTCCGAGATATCCATAACCTGATCTCTAAGGAAGGGGGTGGACGGGTGAGATGTGCTAACTGTTGGCCTTCTTATTCCTAGCGCCTTAAGAGAGACGAGCAGTTCTGTTTTCCTATTTAGAAACTCTGTAACTTCCCCTTTCCAATTTCTGTTTTCACCTAGCAATTTCCTGAGACTACAACAATGTCGAAACGGGATCAAGCATACATGGATTATTTGAGTCAGGTTGATCAACCTGCGATGTCTACTAATCGAGATGCCGGTGAAGAGCCCTGCTACAAGAGGACCAGGTTTGATGTGCATGGGAATCAGGTAAGTGTTTTTGGGTATCTTGTGATAGGTTTTGGTTTCTGGGTATTGATAGTAGAGTTTATGTCTAGTGTTAGAAGAATTTCTAGATACAACGATGATATTGATTTGAATTTCTTTAATTATCTGAGTTGCCAGGTGATGAAAATAGATCATGATGATGAAACGTTTTATGGTATTCAAGTAGGGTCTGGTAGCGGGAAGCATGTCAAGCAAGTAGGACCAACAATGCATGACCACTCCAAGACCAAAGTGTTTAGTTCTCAAATGCCTCAACTTCAGGCTGCTAAGGAGGGTTGGGTGGTGTATGCTGTTCACCCTGACAAAGGGCAATTTATCATTAGGGAGGGTGTTGTTCTTGTAGGAGAGGAGCAGATCGTGAGTGGGGGTGCTAATCAAGGATTCTATTCTGCACCCGTTCCTGCTGTTGTTAAGGCCAGAATCAGAGAGAATGATCGGATTGACCATCCTAGTGACACTGTAGTCTTCCCCAATTGTCTTCTGTTGGCTCCAGAGATGCATCAATTGGCAGAGGCTGCTTATGATCTCTCTCTCTTTGGTCCCGGTGAGATGACTGCTTCCAGTAATGTGCCAGCTGATGTTGTTTTGCCAGTTCCTACACCCAGAGGTAACTTTTCCGTGTCTAGGCTGAAGACTGCGCCATAAATGGGTGGGATTGGCAATGCTAGGGTGGGTAATCTTACATTTCCAGTTTAAGAAAGTGAATTTGTAGATAGTGTTTTTTGGGGTTCTATACTGTGTGTGTTCTGAAGAACAAGTAGAAGTAGCATTTCTGTGGTTGTTTGAATATGATATGAAATTGTCGGTATATTTGGTCTTGATTATGTGGCTAAAGATGGTATGAGTGGAAGTGATGTTTATTTTGGTTGTTATGTAACTAAGGGTAGGTTGGCTTTCTTTGTTATGCATGTTTGAGAAGTCTGGTTGTTTTATTTTGGTTCTGCAATTGCAAACCTGAGAGAGACAGGTCTCAGAGGGGATTTTGATGAGGTTGTATATATAGTGATGCGTTAACTCCATAGGTTTTATGATTATTCCTAGGTTTGCGATTGTTCCTAGATTTATGTTTATTCCTAGGTAGACAAAAGGGGTTTCCCACCTGGTAGTATGGGTTTGGTTTGTAACATTACAATAGAGCAGAATGTAAATAGTACAGTGAATTAGAGGTCATAAAGATTCCTTACCATAGCCATAGAGAGGTAATAGTTTATCAGATTTAGCAGTACACAAATTCCAGGCAGCAAAGGGCTTTACAGGTGCAACCAATACGAGGATCCAGTACTCTAAATGTTTCCATCTCCATTGGTTACCCAAAAAAAACCTGAAAACTTAAACTCAGGGTAATCATATAATTTGAATTAGGGAATTTAGAGCTAGAAAAGTGAACTGTCAGGACATGCGAAGCAAAGAGCATTAAAGCCAATTCAGAGTGCAGTAGCAGTAAAAACTTGAGGTTTGGGGAGGGTGAGTTTGTGATTGTTGTGTTTCCTTGAATTCCTGGGCTACTAGAATTTCTTGTACTCCCAGAGATTAGATTGAAGCATTTATGCGATTGGAGAGATTTGTGAGATGTAAGGGACTTGTGAGAGTTATGTGATTTACGTGATTTGTGTGATTTCGATGATCCAACATCATAAATTCCTTTGGTGAGTGTGAGATTGCAGCTCGGGTTGTTGTGATTGTGTTGAAAGCAGTTGCATTGACAGTGTAGAATGACTGATTTGTGCTTCATTGAGTTTTTGGTTAGAACATCCGGTCACATTCAGGTCAAAAAAAGACCGTTAGAGTACCGTTGGGGGAAAAAGACAGGCGAGAAACGGGAGATAGTTAAACCTCAGGCATGGAATCAGGCGAGGAAAGTGGAGGAGAGAGAAGAGAGCTCTAGAGGAGGACTGCAATTTGAAGATTGATTTAATTGACAGCCAACAAAGTATAGAGGAAAAAAAAATTCCAATGAAAAGATCTTATAAATGAAATGTAGGAATCTATTGGAGTAGTTTTAATTATGTTATGTTCAAATAAGGGTTTGCTTGCAATTAAGTTCGGTAAGAATTTTACATCCATCATCAATGGCTAAAAATCCATACATAATATAATCCAAGGGTTTATAACCCGCTACCTTATAAAGCTCTCTCGCACTGTCGTGCGGGATAGCAATCAAAAAGATAAAAACTACCGAACAATCATTGAGCGCTGTAATATCCATAATATCTCATGTTTGTCTGAACATCTTAACATCGGTATTGAGAACTCTTGCTCTTTCGGATGCTTGGTCCTATCGGCAGATCCAATTAGAAGCAAAAAAAAAAAAAAAAAAAAAAATATTCCCCCTTAAAGGTCTTGACAAAATAAGCTCTCACCTGGTGAAACCCTCGTTTTTTATTGGTCGAAATTAGCCTTTTCTAATGTAAAAGCTATGTTGATGACACTTGGCATAACTCTATTGGTCGGAATAATAAAAATTGGATTACACTTTGTTTACATCAACTATTTAACCGTTTGTTAGTAACACCGTCGACAAAAAGGTAGGTGGACAACATTTCCGCCAGAGTTTTAACCTAAATAATTTTGTTACACCGTGTTTACACCAAATACTTAACTGCACATTATTAACACCGTATCAGGTGGACAATACTTCCGTCAAATCTCTATGAAAGAAAATTTTTGCAATACAAAATTTTGATGTGACGTAAAATACCCGGCTATTTTTTCCCTGGATTTCTATATAACTAAACTAAGTGGGGTTAGCCCAGTTGGCCAGGAGTCAGACTCTCAAATAGGAGGTCAGCAGTTCGAGTCTCCTCTCAAACGTAATTATATATACTAATTTTAACATGGGTTTAAGAGGGCCGAGTTTGCTCAGTGGGGAGTAAGCCGGTGGCTACGCTGCCAGGAGTAGGACGGGCCTATGCCTAGCATAAAAAAAAGTTTATAATTAGGAAACCAATACTTTCATGTCAATTAAGGAAACCACATGGATATTTGAGTTGGTGGCGTTTCTCTTGCATACATGGGTATAGATTGAACCGTGGAGTTCATTTTACTTATCATGCCTTATATTTTAGGACCATAGTTCTCTGGCAGGCGGTGAGGGAGGCAGTCCATTGTAAATCTCATAGAATTTTCAACATTAAAAGAAACAATTCGTGATGGCAATGTAATGTTTGCTATATTAATTTTATGTATTCATATTTTTTTATTGATCGTTTGCCTTTCATCTAAATCTAGAGGTGACTGAAATTTTGTTTTGGTTGCTATGTTAATGTGCAAAACGCAAACTTAAAAAGAAAACTTAACTTACCGTGTTTGGAATTTTTTAGAAGTCCAAATTCAATTCGGAAGTCGAGTATCTATCATGTTATGACTCTTTTGTCCAAATTTTTTTTCCAAATATCACTCTTATAAAAAAAGGTGGTGTTTGACTCTGAGATTTGAGAGTCATTAGATGGTCAGGATTCGCCGGAGAGGGTCATCTCGCGGTCGGGAGCGTCTGGATTTCGTTTGACTTGGACGGCTGTGAATGAAAGGGGGCCACCAGATATTACCCATCTTCTTGGTCGGTGGATGCGAATTATATTTCCATTCTGTAATAAGAACTGAAATTTTCCCACTTTCCCAACGATCCTTCTTCCTCTTCTCCTCCCTGAAATCACATCCAACGCAATACAAATTAATCGAATTTCTGTTTGATTCCTGAATTTTATGAGTTTCAAATGGTTCGATTATTATTATTTTCAGCAGTATTTCTCGCTTTTTCAATTTCTTATGTGATATCTAGGGTTTTTGATTCGTTGTTATTTTAAATTATGGAGTTTCTGTTGTTTATGGGATCTAATAATATTAGGTTGCAATTTAGGGTGTTGGGTTTAGGAAAAGTTAGCGTTTTCTCCAAATCGGAGGTTTTCCCGGTTTAGCAAATTCTAGGGCTTTTTACCTTTCCGTCCCAGCCATACGTGTTATTAGAGATGATGTTATCTGCTTTTGAGATATTTTGGTTTGTTTTTTCAATTTTTAGTTGAATCTGAATGTGGATAAAAGCTGCTTTGTTTGTAATAGCAGGAAGTGGCAATCCAATGATGCAAGGGGCTTCAATTCAAAAGGAAGAGGCCTTAAAAGTTGTAGTACGTGGGGTTTGGACAGCAAAAATCACCATCTCATCGTGACCAGTATGAAGCTTAAGTGGGACTTGCAACATGCTCTGAAAGAATCACATTAATATCCAAAAGGAAAAAAGGTGAATGCGGTTTTCTTCTGTCCATTTACACAAGATTTCTTGGTCCCGTAAATTGATTGATGCTTTATCAGAAATCATATATCCACCAGATATGTTATGCTCGGAATGGGAAGATAGGTTGGTGTATACTTCATTGTTCGGTTTAGTAAATCCAATTATCAAGGGCTTCAAAATCCTTGGGTTTTAGCTGGATTTAAATAATAAATCACCCTGGAAACATGAGCTTGATCTCATGTAGGTGTTTACAGGTTACAAAATCTTAAACTTTTGGAATTATCTGTTGTTGAGATTCTTGAGAACACCTATTGCTCTTATGTAGATCTTTTAACCAAAGATTACAACTTTGATAGAAAGTTTTCTCTAAGAATGTTGCTTCGTCCTTGCATTATTTCAAGATCTAAGATATGCAACATAAGCTTTTGTGTCTGCTGCTAACTTTTTAGATGATTCATAGGTGGTATAGCTGCTGGTGCTAACCCTGTTCAAATTACCATGGTATAGAAGTTCGATCTTAGGACCAAAGAAGCTAAACGCGACATTTGTTACCAATGCAGGGATATTGGTGCCAGTTTCACGGACATGGATTTGTTCAATTACAGTGGAAAGGTCAATTTTATTGTTATTTTTTAAATTATACATTCAATTTGATTGTTACCTTTTAAATTATACATTATTTATCATAATAAGCGGGGTCTTTGGGTTGAATTGGGTTGTTTTTCTCCTTTGATGCGAATGTCCGATACAATGAATGGGAAAAGTTGACCTTGTTTGTTGTATGCTCATGGCGGGGCGAGATTCATGTCCATTACCACTCGGAGCGTAAACCTTCACTTTATTGACACACTAGATTTCAGTAGCAGACTATGAACAATGTTGTAGGTTTTTTTGTTTCTCTTTTGTTGCTTAATTTTTTTATTTTTTTGCAAACTTGCTCTTTTATCTTAATAACCTACAATCGGAGTTTACTATCATAGTAAAATATTCAGCTACAGACTTATCAAATGTTCCGCTTAATGGAAATGTAATTACCACTAATTTAATACTATATTCTGCACCACATGATTTTGAGATAATAGACTCCTTTTCTTAGTTTGCAGGTCTTGCACCTTCAATCTTTGAGACCAGCTAGAGACAGAGACATTCCGGTTGGAGTACAGAATTCTTACAACCTTAAAGATCTAGGTACACTCATCATGAAATGCAGAGATACGATTGAGGTGAGTAACATTAGAATTAAGTATTTGATGTCACTTGAAAGTTGGAAGTAAATTATTATACCGTTTGAACGTTTAGCTACCATACTATATTTGTGTTGAAGAGGAATGTTACCATGATTGATGGCAATAAAAAATAAAATACTATATTAAATAAAATTGACCTTTAGTTCGCCACATTTACGTTTTCCAACCACACAAAGTATTTAGATGGCAAGAAAAACCACCGTTAGATGAAATACTAGAAATTCCAACATACTAGCAGTCACTTCCCCCATTCAAATAAGATGGATACTATCTTATTGAAAATTTTAGGAAAATTAAGAGAGTTGACATCTGATATATAATGTGCTATACGTTTAAGCATAAAGCTGTGATTTTATTTCAATAAACTAACTTTAGATTTTGTTGTCTAATTGAATTTTGTATGACCTACAGAGAAAGAAAAACAACTTGTTAAAGCTCATGACCAGGCTAAGGTTATGGTTATGGTTTCTCAAGCCGAACCAAATATAGGTTAAGGTTTGCTTCTTTTTTTTTTTTTTCTCTGCTCTATTTTGGTTTGATGCGTTTCATGTTTTTGTTTTTGAATTTAGGAAAGAATTTTATGAGTGTTTTGTGTTCTTGGTATTTTAGGTTAAGGTAACTCATTCACATCCGTCCAAAGAACTACATCGAAAACTCTAATGTCCATCTGTGAATCAAACTATATTAGTAGAAAACACATTTTTTGCTGGTGTCGTTTACCCTGACTATTGCTGCTAATCCTAGCTTTTTAGTTGTTCATGGACATTAGAGTTTGCATTAGTTGCTATGGAAAGTTGAATCATTGCGGACCAAGATGTAAGCTGACTACAAAATCTTTGGTTTTCTTGAGATTTACTCGGAAAGCGAGAATCAAGACACTATATGATTCTGAAAACTCCAATATGGGATGTGATTTCCGGTCCATTAGAGAGTTTCCATTATCACATCGGATCTTGGTTGCTCATATCAAGTCCATGAGCCTCCCGATGTAATGTTCGTGTACCAGGTTTGCCAATTCAGATCTCTCAGGTAAGATTTTAATCATGAAAGGGTTAGCATTCAATTCCTTTATTCATTCAGTTATGTTCGAATTGCAAGGGAAAGCTTTAGTACAAAAGTAATTTCAGAGGGATTAAAGTTGGCCTATGACATTTAATAAATTATTGAAATCATCTCATCTACGGAAGTAGAGAGTAGTCGTGTATGGTGGCTTTGCGGGCTTTGATTGTGGATCTTAGGCATGGGCATTGCTCTATGTTATCTCGGGGATCTCAATTTTCACGGTTGCTCCTCAACTTCAAGGGCTATGGGGTCATGTCCAGTGGGCAAACTGATGGAGCATTTGAGGGAGACATCTTCAACTTCTTTAGAAGGGGTATGCACTGTGAAATGGGTTGGTTAAGCTGGTGCTTACTTTGCAATGGGTGTATGCATTGTGCCAACCATTTCTGACAAAGAAAGAGCATTGATATATATATATTAATTTATTAATCTACATTTTTCAACAGTTGGTTAAGCTGGTGCTTACTTCCCTTTTTACTATTATAAGTGTACATGTCTTGCTACGTTGATTATCTTCCTGATGATAAACATATATGTATAACTACATATGTTAACCCATCCTCCCTGAATGGCACTAATTTTGCGAGCGGTAATTTGTAGTTGGTTGTTAGAGCGTCAGTTTCTTATGAACGCGACGAAAAGGGTCTGTCAGAATCCATAGGGTGTCAGTTTAATACAGAGTAACATTTTAAGTTCGAAAAATTGATAAGTTGATCATTAATTGAGTGGGTGTTTTTTTTTTTGCTATAGGTTTTACATACACATGGGTGAGGGTCCAATACATGGAATAAAGTGGGAAACAAGCCATATTGCATGGGATAATTATCCTGGGATTAAAGTATATGACACAATAAATGATTAGCGCATCCCATTTATGGAAGCATGGTGAGTTAGAGGCAGGCATATAATGAAATACTCTTTTCTCAGGCTCTTCATTAGGGCTGGGTAAGTGTTTCTTTTATCGTTCCTTTTATTTTTTAAATCTATGATTGCGTTTATATGAGCATTGTGTACCAATACTTAAATTAGATTCTAGATATACTTAGTTTGTAGAGATAAACTTAGGAAGGATGGTAATTTCTAAGCCTTTTTTTATTTATAAGCCTTTTCTTTTGGGTGCAGAAGCGTGGGTTGCTGATTTTTTATTTTTATTTTTACTGGGAGGGTTCATTTCACACTAAGTTGAGCATTGAATAGTTGCATATGTGCGCATAGATGCATAGCATAATATATTCATGAACATATATTTAGTACGTAATTCCTCAACCCCATATCTCTGTTTCCCAATCCGAACATGAGTTTGTTTTTATAGGATCATGTAAATGTGTGCAATCTTCTGCCCTGCTCATTTGCAGTACGTTCGTGTACACTGTCGAGCCTACGCCAAAATAAAAGTGATTAAATACAACTCTAACTTTGCTCAAGCCTAAGTTTTGCTATCGGTAAGCTTAGAGTCTGTTATATTTTATTTAGTCTCTGTAAATTCTTAACACAAATTGTGCAATTGTAGAGCTTCTATTTTTTTTCCCACTTAAGCGTGATGCTCGATTAACCTTGCGCCACAATAAAGAAATATTGAAATGTTTGTAACTTTTAGTTGGTTTTTTTTTCCCATCATGAAATGAATGGGTACATTATCTGACCAAGATTTATAGTGTTTAGATCGAATTATGCGATGAAGTTGGCTAAGGTGGCACATCTCAACAGATCAAGTGATAAGGTCTAATTGAACCTTGAGAATGGTTTTATGAGTCTTCCTTAGTTCCTTCGATATGTACCATCTCAACAGATCCTTCCAATACTGTGGCCTACAAATTTTATGTTTTTTTTAGAGAGCGCGGCTAGATATAATAAATATAAACCATAAATGAAAATGGAGGGTTGTGAGTAGGAAAACTAATGATGTTTGAAATTTTCTCATTGATGTGATTTTTGAGTGTTTATGGAATGAATGGTATGCAAGGGCCTTGCTTTACCAATTTTTTGGTGTAAGGATGTGAAGAAGGTGCTGCATTATTGGTTGCAGACGACATAAATGTTATAGAGAATTTTATATTATCAGTTTATTTTTTGTGATTGTTTAAGCATTTGATGGATCGTTACTTGCTTTAGTGTGCATGTGGTTGACTCTCCAGTGCATAACAAGCTTTTGTTTGCATTTCTTTTTGCTCAAACTGCTGATTCCATATAGGGAACTTCAATTTTAGGTGCTTTTATTGAACGCGGAGATATAATGCGAGTCCATATATCCTTGACGGCCATGAAGGTATGCTCTAATTTAGGCTCTTTATTTGCTTTTTCAATCTGTGTCATGTAAAACCTTCTTTCCACATTTTTTTATTGGATTCTCTTTCTACCTCTGATTCCTTTTCCTCTACCCCAGATCTTTGCTTCTATCTTTGGTTTGTGTTTGAATGTGTCCTCTTTTTAAATTGTTAATGATTTATTTTAGTTTTGATTATGCGGGTGAAGAGAGGTCGATTGAAATTTTGTTTGGATTCGTAGGTGAAGAGAGACTCATTCGAAGAATGGGTGATTTTTGGATGGTATCCTTTGCTACAATCTTTCCTTGGTTGCTATCCTTATATGTATTCGATTCGAGATAGTGTTTTATATGTTCGGGATTAACAGCTTGGGTGTTCTGTTGAAATGTAATCTCTCTATTTGTTGATGCCTCTGCGATTCCTTTTCCTCTCCTGCACGAACCCTAGATCTTCGCTTCTCTATTTCATTGTGTTTGATTATTTTATTTTTTTAATGTATAGGTTTATTTATGATTTATTTTTGTTTTTATTTTATAGGTGAAGAGAAACTAATTTCGAAGAACATCTATTATGCTTGGTTATACCACCTTAACTCTTATGTCGCGTGGTTGGCTACATTAGTTAATGATTGCTATGATGAATAACTCTAATGGCTGAGACTGGATCTTATGGCTTGAGGTATGTTTCTTGGAGACTGGGTGTAAGGGTGGTGGGTCAAAATACCGATTTTTGTCTTTCTTTAATCCAGGTGTCTATGATTTTCGTTATGTTTGATAGATTAACCACTTCACAATAATTAATGGTGTTATTCTTCCTTATTTTGATTTTGACATGTTTAATTTCTTTTAGAACAAAGTTTCATTGTTCAAAGCGGTTAATTGATGAATATGAGTCTGTGGCACAATGATAGTGCGTCTGACAAAAATTTAGAAGGTTGTGTGTTCGATTCATACCAGATTCAGTCCTCTATAGTAACTGTTTTGTTATATACATGATTTAAACTAACTTACAAGTAGTAACTGTCTCACCACCTAAAATGGTTCCATTCCATAATGCACCACTCATCTGTGTCCCCACCAATATTAACAACTACAATAGTTCTTTAATAGATGAGGAGTGAAACATCTTTTGGCTTTGTGATGATTGGGTAAATCATATAATTCTCCCATCATATGATTTTGTATTTGATTAACTAATCCCCTAGCTACTGTGTGTGTACCATGTGCGTATTTTTGGCACTCAAGTTTCAAATGAATTAAGTGCTGGGAAACTGCTTGCTATACTGTTTAGAATCGGGTGTTTGAGATGTGGAGAGAAAAGGGAAAGTTGTGGAGAAGGAAATTAGCGAAGCTGCTTAGAGATATGACAATATATCAGCAAAGGTAACAAATAGTAGTGAATTTCATGAAATTCATCATTCTTGATATTCATGTTAGTTATATAGAATGTAGAACACTAAAGTAAAAAATGGATTCGGAACATATATGTAAGTTGTAGTTCCTACTGCCTAGCATCTCTTTGTCCTAGCTAATTTGTTTGTGACTGAATGCATGGTGACTTGATAGTAGTTAATTCCAATATCCACGAGAAATCTAGGTTCTTAATTATACTTCGTTAGGTTGAGTTTACAGTATAATGAAAAATATATCGAAGTGGTACTAAGTCTCTACGTAAAAAGAATAGTGATTGAAAACTTTGTGCTCTCTATTATTTTTTATGAACGGTCTCACAACTATCTCACTTATTTACATGATACCATTTGGAACTGCTGGTGGTGTAAGTTTTCCTTTGTGTCCCATTACTCACTGATCTCCTAGCTATTGTCTATGTGTGCGTATACATCAGTACATGTATGTATTTTTACTGATCTCCTGTTATTTTGTGCTCTCTATTATTTTTATAGATATCCTAGGTGCTTGGAAATCGTAAGATGCGTGTTTAACATGCTTCACCATTTTGATTATTGCAGGAACTGAGATGGTTATATAGTGAGTTCGACACTTTCTGTGTTGTCGCTACATTGTGGGATATGCTTACAGAAATATGAATAATTTGGATGACATAATTCGTTATGCAAGTTTGAATTCATGTGTTGTTCTTACTGTTTTCTAGGGGAATTAGGCTTCTAAGCATGCAGTTCTTATTTTAGTTAGGATGAAAAATTAAGTGAACACCATGATAGATTTTCCTGTCTATGAATTCTGCACAATTCCCTATTTTCCATTCCTAAGTGAACATCTATAGAACCCAGTTCCCTATTTTGCATATTGTGTGAAGTCAGCAAGGTAAAATAAAAATTTGAAAATTCTATCTTCATATCAAGCCTTGCAATTAAGTGATGTTTGCCATTTCATGTTTAATGTTTGGCCAATATCAATAAATGTGTACCAAATAGCAAAATCTAACATACATCGCATTAGTAATTTTCATTATTCCATTGGCGTTGCATTCGAATCAGGAGTTTTGATTATAGTGAAGATAATTAGACATTACCTTCAAGATGTTTTATTGACTACAGTGTATATGCGGCCCTTATGTGTATGCCACGCTGCTGAAGTTCTTTGGTAATTCTTTCACTCAGATAAATTAGCTGGGAAACAGTTTTTTTGGTGTTGCAATACTATTTAGTTGTCTCATATCTTTACAAGAACTTAAGAGGAGGTCCTCCACCTGCCTTTTTCTCTACCGCTTAGGCTCAATATCCTTTTTTTTGATCATAATGATGTTATTCATGCAAGTGATGGCCTACTATCATAGAAAAAATCTTAATTTTGGAAATGGTTAAATTTAATTTTTGAAATGTCTTTTGTTTGGTGAATAAGAGCGTGTTATAAGCGAAGAGATGGAAGTTCTAAAAGTTGCCGTTACATCAATTGAGGATCTCACAGAACATGGAGTAACTCCCGGTGGTACGATTCAATGTGTATAATTGGTTAGCAACTTATATGAACCTTCCTCACCGTGATGTAACTAAATTTGTTATGACCAAGGAGAAGATGGTTCCTAGAAGTTACTAGCCAACCGCATTTTTGTGATACATCGTAATCAATTCCGTAGCTTCCTCTCATTCACTTCAGGTGATAATATGAGTGATAGCTAACTCACACCTTAGGGATGGACTTGAACTTGGGTATTAACAGATTTTGCAATACTATTTTTGTGTTTGGAGTTATGTATAAAAGGTTTGTCAAGAAAATGGTTCATATAATAACTTTAATTAGTCAGAAGCTTATACAGTTATATAAATGAAGGCTGATCTGGGATGATGTTGAACATTATATGTCTCTCAGTAACATCATCGTCTGATTAATACAGTGCAGAAGCATACACTCATTATGGGTTATTTGGTCATTATGTAACATGTTGTTTGTCCGTCAAATTGTTTTTGTGTCGTGGCGAAACAGACAAATCGTATACTCTCCGGATTGAAAGGGGATGTGCATTTTCAAGGGAGATATAAGTTTTATCCCCATCCTTTATATTCTTCCAAGGCGTATCTTAAAAGTACAAAAATATGAATCACCTTTTTCAAATATTATTTTCCTTATTGATTTTTTTCTTTTTCAATTTTTTTTCTCCAAAAAACACCATCAACAACCGATAATTGATCAATACCATGATGACGACGTGATGGTATACAGTAAGCATTATATTTTTGTTGAATACTATTCCAAACGTGTATGGTATTCTTCGTTAACAACAATCAACACGGTATTCATTACATAAATATTGTTGACCGACATAGAATCTTTTTTTCAAGCATGCCGATTGCAGCGTTAAAATTTTAGACATAACAGGTTTGGTCAACCATGATTCTTTTTACCACATTCGATTGGTATTCATCAGTTATACATGTCAACTGTCTAGAGTTAGCACGGTATTCCTGCCGACTTTGCGAAAAAAATAAGATTTTTTTTTATATAAATAACTAAAAAAAAAATTATAAATTTTTTAAAAATGAAATTACTTTTATATAAATAACTAAAAAAAATAACTAAAAA